>AVPN01001524.1:6273-17019 GCA_000695325.1 Pleurobrachia bachei | reverse complement strand
TGTGTCATGGTCTGTCATGGCGGGAGATCTGCTCACTGCTGCACATTTCCCACCAAGACCCGGACAGCATGTGATGCTGCTCGCGCGCGCTCCAGGAGACCAAATTGGCGCGCTCCCTCTCGCGCCAAAACCTGTCTCAATGTCTTGGTAAAAGACATCGCGCGCCACGTGAACCACAACAGAGCTGGGATGATCATATGAGTGTGTAATGTTGGGGGGCCCTGAAAACTTCAACGTGCATGTGTACATCATCAGCTTGGGATATGTTGTGCTGGTTGATAATCATCTCTCTACTCTCTCTATCTCACTCTCTCTCAGTCCCTGACACACCCTCGCTTCAGTGAGGTCGATCAGCCGAATGAGTATATAATGTTAAACCCCGTTATTAAATATGCTGCATACAGGATTTAAATATCATTGCAGTTCAACTCCTGAATTACTGCAATTCACTAATGTACCTGAATGTTACTTGAGAACTCTCTCTGACCTCATTAAATCTCGTAACTGGATTACATTGAAATCTCACTACCCCCCAAGTGGGATGTGTGTTTGAGGGTCTTCTTCTCAATTTAGTGACGCACATCAGACATTATGAGAGGAAGGCGGGAGAGAGTGTGAGGGCATTTCCTTCGACGATAAAAAATGGACTTAGGTTGAATCTTGAGTATAAGTTGAGGGGTCGAGGCCCGAAGGGGGGGGGGGTTAAAGCCAGAATCTTTATAAGGTGACGATGATATATCTGGTGATCATGATACCGTCCCTCAGGGGGTCTCTCTCTCTCTCAATCATTGAATCTCTATCTATCCCTCTCTCCCTCCCCCTCCTCTCCCCCTCTAGCAAGGTAGTGTATCATGAACACCTGTCAGCTCGAAGGGGCTGATAAGTGACGCCCCATATTATAGATAAGTTATTAGTAACAACTGAGAGAGGGGGGATGGAGTGAGTCAGAGGGAGAATCAAGAGAGGAAGTAAGGGGGAGAGAGTTAGGAAAGAAACAATAAGAAGGGGACATATCTTCTTTCTTTCTTCATAAACCTCGTAATGATCAACAGATAGGCCATAATCTCTCTAGGTATCTATCTCTTAATCTTTCTTTTTATCTCTCTATCTCTCTATCTCCCTAACTTTCTATGCCAAGTTGGTGCTGTGCTTACTCCTTGGCAAAACACACCGTTGGCCGCCTGCTGCAACAGTAAATTGAAGCCCATTAGTAGGAGCCACAAAATATGCGTCTTGAGTAGGGAAATACACAAATGACTGAATAACCACTTTTGAGTAGGAAAGAGTTCTTGTGGTGGAAAATAATAACTCCAGCTACTAAAAAGGGAACACTTCCATGGTACTACAAGTCTAGTAGTTCACTATTTTCTAACTCCTGCCAACTTGCTCTAGTGTTGCTGTTTATAAAATACCCACCCGCTATTAATAGGAAATGGAACTACAAAAATTTTACTCTTGCCACCAACCCTGGGCAGAGGAAAATAATTTCCCTCGCCAGATCTGCTTACTTCACCTTTAATTTTGATCATGCACAAGACTTGACAGTATATGGCTATTTTTGAGGGACACAGAATATAGATGGGAGATTGATCCCACAATTAAATAGTCTAGCCACACGGACCTACGAATACAAACATTACCTACCCACTGAAGAACCATTTTCATATCAAGGTGAACGATCATAGCACACAAAACAAAAAGGGGAGGCGAGGTTGGAAAACAGGGAGGGGGCTGCGTGCAGGGAGTGCATGTGAAAGAGATGCGTGTAGAGAGAGGGGAAAGAGAGACAGAGAGAGATAGAGAGGGAGGGGTGAAGGGGGATCCTATTCAGCTAACTACCCCATAAGATGCAAGATTGACGGCCACCTCTAGCTCCTTTTCTTTCCCCAATTGTCCTTACACATTAGCATGTTACTCATGTGTATGAGAGTTGTAAAATATATTAACCATCCGGCCGTCGACAAGGCGCTGCTTTGACGTGTTACAGGGGGAGCCAGAGGATGAAATGCGGGGGAACGGAGCCACAATATATGTGTCTTGAGTAGGGAAATACACATGGCTGAATAACCACTTTTGAGTAGTAGTGAGTTCTTGTGGTGGAAAATAATAACTCCAGCTACTAAAAAGGGAACACTTCCATGGCACTCCAAGTTTGGTTCTAGTAGTCAACTCCTGCCAACTTGCTCTACTGTTGCTGTTTATAAAATACCTGCCCGCTAATAATAGGAAATGGAACTACAAATATGTCACTCTTGCCACCAACTCTGGGCAGAAGAAAATAAATTCCCACGCCATGACTCTGCTTAATTTTGATCATGCACAAGACTCGATGGTATACGGCCGTTTTTGAGGTATGAAGAGAATAGACATGGGAGACTGATCCCACAATTAAATAGTCTAGCCACACGGACCTACGAATACAAACATTACCTACCCACTGAAGAACCATTTTCATATCAAGGTGAACGATCATAGCACACAAAACAAAAAGGGGAGGCGAGGTTGGAAAACAGGGAGGGGGCTGCGTGCAGGGAGTGCATGTGAAAGAGATGCGTGTAGAGAGAGGGGAAAGAGAGACAGAGAGAGATAGAGAGGGAGGGGTGAAGGGGGATCCTATTCAGCTAACTACCCCATAAGATGCAAGATTGACGGCCACCTCTAGCTCCTTTTCTTTCCCCAATTGTCCTTACACATTAGCATGTTACTCATGTGTATGAGAGTTGTAAAATATATTAACCATCCGGCCGTCGACAAGGCGCTGCTTTGACGTGTTACGGCGAGCCAGAGGATGAAATGCGGAGGAATAGATAGAGAGAGGGTGAGAGAGAGAGAGAGAGAGAGAGAGATAGAGAGAGATAACATAACCATATGGTATGTTTGTATTCACATAACTTGGCAACCTGGCCAACACAGGGCTCGCTTCCAATATTTCATGAGGACACAGGGCTCATGCCTTGGTTCTTTGTGCCCCAGGGATAACAGGAGAATGAAAAGAATGCAACACTCGTATAATCTATATATCCGGCGAGCGCATTATGAACTAGAAGTAAGTTGTGTGACGTCATTTTATTTGTGAGTGTTAGCATAGATCAAGATTCAAGAGTGTTATGCTCTAACGTGCGAAACAGAGTCTAACTAGTCAAAACTCAAAAAGTACCGTACCAGATCGGAAGGAAGACCATTTGGTATCCAACTGTATCCCCCACACTCAAACTGTGCCCTAACATTCTCATCTAGCTGCTTTCCTCTTGAAACCTGGAGGAGGAGGATGGTTAGAGTGGACTGGGGAGTGAGAGATATACAGTGTTTTAATCGATCCAAGAGTTGGCTAAACCAATGTGAGATGTTTGAGAGAGAGAGAACTATCACAGTGTTTGACAGTGATTTGTCATGATAATCTGATTGTGATCTCTATTAGCTCTAGTTTTATTACTGTCACATAGAAACACGCTACACGCTACAATAAAGTGCTCTTTTTAATGAAATAGTGCGGTCAGACTTCTGTTTGCTGCGGTTTTAAAAGATCTAATATCTCTCTCTGTTCAATATTCTGACCATTATATAAAACATTCAGACTGAACACGATGCATTTATAATTATAACACCTAATTAGGATGGAGGCGATCATGACTCTGTGTAATGGTTGTTTGTTTGTTCGTGTTAAAATGAGATCGTGATAAAAAGAACAAAGAAATATTAGTCGGGGAACAATCTCAATTCATTTTGTTACGTCAGTAAATTATTCAAGAGGATGTACATACATGATAAGAACAAGTATTTCAGATTTTCCAGTGTTTTCACAGGAGTTTTTATGAAATACGGTGTGAACTACACAATGTTTTGGGCTCTACCAAGAATTTGAAACGGGAGCAGTACACAATACAAAACTAGATACTTTGTTTTATCTCAGTATTCGAGAAGTGTGAACAAGTCACATATGTATTTCGTCAACCCCAATAGTAAGATACCTTAGAAGCGTGGTCCTGAGCACTGCCTAAAGGTGCTTGGTGATCCAATACTGGACACTTGCAGTTGATACATATTTTCCTGAGAGAGAGGGAGGGGAAGTTGTTAGTGTTGGAAAGTTGTGGGATCACCACCAGATTGATTTTAAATGATGATTTTATTGGCTGAGCTATGTATAGTTCATTACTAATCTGGTAGAATGGTAAACATAACAGCTCAGTGTTGACATGTATGTGTTTGGGTTTATGTTTAAAACTCCACTACTTTCTTTCATTCCTGAGTTCTCTCAGGGGAGTATGCACATATGACATATGTGACTACTAATAATGTGTGTATCTTACCACTCACTCAGCATAACTACTGATGTATGTTATAACACTAGCCATATCTCACTATTAAATCCGTATTATTCAGAGCAAATTAGTTACTGTTGAGACTCTTGAATATCAGTGGAACTGAACTTCCCCTTTACCCTACTACCGTAAATACTTTCATCATTAGGACATATCGCGGTATTATAGTACTCTGAGCCGCTCTGAGACATATTCCAAGAATCGCTATTTGGTGTTATGATGAATTGAATCGGGAGATAAACGTCGTGAGACTTGTTGCTTGTTAGACGGGAAGAGAGAGGGAAAGAAAGAGGGAGAGAGAAAGAGGGAGAGATAAAGAGAGAGAGAGAGAGAGAGAGAGAGAGAGAGAGAACGATGATAGATCATGAAGAAAGAGACATATTACATGCCTGACAGAACATCACAACACCGCATTGTGCAATAAATCATCACTATCGGCTTGTTGAATATTACCATTTTGATATGCAAGATATAATCACCGTCTCTTTGCACTGTGCTTGATGAATGGTCTAGCGTACAGATTTGTAGATCGGTAGAACGATCAGAGTAAAAGGGGTGGAAGACAATTAGAAGGTGATAAAATGAGCACTATATTGGCAGCCAAAATAGCTTTGTACGTCAACGATAATATTATCATATCGATAAGAGATAGATGCAGGATAATTTGGAGAGCAGCTTGGTTACTGCAAGTTGCCGATAATGCATGTATAAGTGTGTCTAATGATAGCAGGATATATCTTTTTTGGGAACATGATGCATGATATCATTGATATCATCGGTGGCAGTGAAACTTTCCCAGAAGTGTCAATGACAGTGATATTAGTCCTACTTGTGTGAGTCGGCAAGAACGATTTAGTGAGTGATTGAGAGAGAAACTAGTGAGCTTTTGTGTGAGAGGGAGAGAGTAAGGGAAAGGTAGGGAAGATGAGAGGTATTGAGAGATTGAGAGACGAAGGGGTGGCCTTGCCGTCATGACAACCACGCCAGTACGCCACTTGTTCTCTCGCATTCATTAGCACATGAGAGGAGAGAGAGAGAGAGAGAGGAGAGAGAGAGAGAGAGAGAGATAGTGGTGTGAGTCTCACAATACACACATCATGGTTGTGTGCTAAGAGCATTCTCTCTCTCCAAGGCCATCATCCCTCCGCTCCTTCTTCCCCCATTCGTCTGACAGACGCACGTCTGACTGCTGAGACTCAAGTTAGCGTAGCCTGTTTGGGAGTTAGCAACTCCAATCCGGCGAAAGAAAAAGAGAAAGAGAGGGTAGAGGCGAGAGAGGCAAAGAGAGAGGCAAAGAGAGAGGGAGAGAGAGATAACTGGAGACACTGGATAAGTATGTTTATTATGCGACCATCTGCCAGACACATAGCTTCTTTGTCTTGGAACAGTATGTAATAACATCGGACATACTAAACTCTCTCTCCATCTCAATTCGGTGGCAAACGAAAGAGAGCCCCGGTCTCACTATTTTAGTTCTCGCACCTTCTACAAGTTTCTCTCTTTATAGGTTTGACGGATCTCAGTTCATACTTCAATAATAGCAGTGCTTCAATTCTACATTTATCTCTCTTTTCCTGTCTCACTCTTTCTTGCACTTTTTTCATGCTTTATATCACGGATACCGGTACAGTGTTTTCATAAAGAATCGGTAGGGAGAGAAAGAAAGAAAATGGGGAGAGAGAGGAAGAGAGAGAGAGTGGAGCGTGGTAGAGCTAGAAAAACATCCGGCCCGGATCTATTCGACGCAAACTCTATACCTGTTTACACCTCACTTTCTCACTCTCTGCCCCATACCATACTGTATTTCCTTTCCTTCTTTCTCTCCCCAACGCTCTTTTTCTCGTCATCTTTATCGTCCTATTCTCACGATACTGTTCAGCGACTTTACACTTTTTTAGTGTCCATATCATCCAAAAAAATATCACGGTGTCCTGTAACACAGCTGGTACGTGATTTAACATCACAAATTCATCAAAGTTATCGAAGGGGACCGAAAGAAAGAGAAGTGAGGGGAGAAAGAGAAGTGAAGATGGTAGTTAAATGGAAACGAGGAAAGAAAGATAGTTCCCTCGGCACCTTTCAACTTTCACAAACTACCCACACCGCCCCAAATTCCGCGAATTTATCATACACCCGCATGGCACATTCTAATTTCTCTCTACTTCATGTCCGAATTCTATTAGCCATTTTTTCGACCTTGTCGTCATAATTAATCCACATTTCTTTCCTTTCTCCTCTCATTCGTTTTCCAAAATCCGTTTCCTTCTCGTGTTCTCTCCAAACCATCTGCCTCCTTCTCTCCTTACGTAGCAAGGCACAGATATGATTACGAGTGAATTATGCTACGAGAGAATGAGAAACACAAGATGCAATTCTCTAGTTACTACGACCAACAGGTGTACAAATGTTCATTCTCAGAGACCCCCAGGCTATACCGACACCGAAATATGAACTCTAGGAACGCGGGATTTAAAATTTCAAACATTGTTCTTACCTCCAGTAGTGTATTTCTAGACCGGGACAGAGATCTTCACATACGGTACAGGGTAGCCCAGCTCCAGTATCATGGAGCAGAGAGGTCTGAAAGGGAGGATGGTGATTAGGCCATATATGGGCATAGGTCGATACCTACACACTGTGTGACAACCGATGCTAGGTAAAGAGGGTACTTGACAAGCAGTTACCAATCACCAAAAGTGGTTGAGTAAAGGACAATGCTCCTTGGTTAGGGTAGACGCTGTTATGTTCTAACCATCCCTTTACATTTCGGCACGCCCGAATTATCACAGTCTAGCCAGGTAGACGTGGTTTAAGAAAGAGTAAATAAAGAAGAATTGCCCCATTCTTGGCTTTTGCCCAACCCTGCTTCACCGCCCCGAAACAAAGGAGAATTAAACCTATAATAGTTGATACATAATAATGACATAACTACTCTACTGACCTGTTTATCAGTAGCTGTAGTTAGCATCATTGTGACATTGCAGTGTCCCGCACACACACACGCTAAGGGGGGAGCAGGGTGAGTGTAACAGGGAGGGGGAGATATAAGAGAGCTATAAGAGAGAGAGAGAGAGAGAGAGAGAGAGAGAGATATAGAGAGAGAACTTTAACAAGGGGAGGGTACTTGGTCAGGAAATTGAATTACAACACACACACTACACGCTCCCCCTCATCCACACCCAAAGTAAGGGCCGAGCTGGTGAATTTGCTGATTAGATGGGAGGTGAAATTGGGATATATTCTGATAAAGTAGCGTACCAATTGCATGGTAATGAGTTATTAAAACACTGTAATAGATGGACTCATTATCGGATATTTATAGGAACAAAGGATAGGACCTAATTAAGAGAGCATTTCACTTTCATGTTCTTATGACTTATTGGCTGAGGAAAGACGATATGATAAATGGAGGTAATACTAATTGAATCGGTTTTGCCGACGTCCAGGGAGGTATGAGGAGTGAGGGCTCAAACGATATTTCTGGACTGATATTATTTGCTGTGGATAGATAGGCCGAGTAATAATTGTTAGTATGTTAAGAATTGTTCTCTCGGCGGTTAAAATTGATTGTTTAATTTTTCTCTCTACTAAGTGTGACTACTGCAAATATGAAATGACATTTGAAAACACGCTTTGATGGGCTCTCTCACATTTTTTGGCTGGCAACTCAGAATTCGTCAATCTTTGATCGCTTCTGTCGCTAGAAAAAGACAAGAAATAGCGGCAAAATCAAAGTTGAGACTGCAAAGATAATTCTCTCTTTGATACAAGATAGTTTATAACCCTAGCCTCTCCTACATACTGTCGGCTGATCACGCTTTTTAGTTTTGGGACCCAAAAATACATTTTCTAGGCGACTTTATGGCTATGCCTCTTGATCAAAAAGTCAGGCCATTTCGTAAATAGTTACAGATATTCGTGAGAGCGTCCTGGTTGTCCTAAAAATAACAGAGTGGCCCCTCTCGCCTCTAAAAGCAATTTTCGCCTTCTAAAATAAAATGCGTATTTTTCAAACTTTTCAACTTCCTTCTGAGCTGTGGATTTCACGCCGCGCAACATATTCTTAACGTCGGAGTAATCTAGCGCGGCGCATGTTTTGCGCGTAGCAAAATACCGCGCGCTGTGCGCATTGGTTCCCACTTTGAGAAGTTTACTCGCGCCTTCCGTCCCACAATTTGGGCGGTCCAAGTCCAGGCCAGGAACACAAAAACATACGAAAAACCATTTTCATAAGAAATGAAAAGTGTAAGTAATTGTAACATAGATAAAGTTTAATAAAAAACTAGGCCTATCACTCTCTTCATCTCCTTCTCTTATAACTTTCTCACACTCAAAAGTCACACGAGATATGTATTCAAACTTGCCGTGTATCTCTCTTTCATCGCCTGACCTCTATCAGCTCTCTTTCCGTGTGCAGTCGGTCTTTCGAGAGCGGTTTCGAGGTTCAAGCAAACACAAATAAAGGGGTGGCGATAAAATAAATTACCTTTAAAAATGCTTATTAAATACGGGACACACCAACAAGCAACAAGGCAGATCATCTCTGTTAATAACTCTCTTATTCTCTTTCAAAACCAAAGAAAAATAAAACGGAGCGATGTAACTTTCTGCCACATTTAAACTCGAGCCTATCTATTATTCCAATCGATTTGTTCTATTTTGTATATAATTGTTAAGCAATGACAGCTCAATCTCGTTCTATTCTCTGTGTAATAATATACGTGTGCAGATAATAAACGAAACAAAACCACGAACACACACACACACACCCCACCTGAAACCCAGATATCTACCTAGCCCTAAACGTTTCACCGTATCGTTTCTCAAAGTAACAAGACAGTGCCAGGCCCGCCTGACCCACTTCACTCTCGTCTTCATTAAACTTGTGACAGTTGTTAAAAATTAACCGAACGTCCTTCAGTAGATCGTCATTTGTGGCATACTTGTTGCCCTCCAGTTTTTTGGTGCATGTTTCAAAGTCCATGGGGTGCTTGATGTAGCGGTAGTACTCTGGGAACTGGTGTTTGTCGACGGGCGAGAGGAAGGGCCAGGCGCAATCGTGGTTCTTCAGCTCGTCTGGGGGGAAGAACGGGGTTATTAGTGGGTATGGAGATGTAGAGGAATGGGGTTATTATGGTGTATATATTTGGGGAGGAACGGGGTTATTAGGGGGTATGGAGTTGGTAAAGAACGGAGTTATTAGGGGGATCCTTTCTTTAGAACTTTGAATATAAGATGGATTATAAAGCAGTAGTATCATAGCTTTAGAAGGTTCTATTTCCGAGTATTAAGAAAGACAACTTTCGAATTCTCAATTTAACTGCCTCTCTAAACGGCATTAATTCTTGGGAATCATTCCGGCAGCATATTTATTCGCTCTCCCATTTTCTCCCATACCCGATTTAAAAGCAGTTGATTAATTCCCCTCTCCCCGACTTCAAAATTTTGTCTTGCGAGACCCTGTTTAACCCCACCCCGTACAAAGGAGGGTGGACACAACAAAAATACTAACCGAGGAGAGAAAGACAGAGATCGTGGTTATAAGTGCTCGGTCTCCGTTGTCTTAAATCCACAACATCACTTCCACCCTTTCGATTCCGGCCCTTCTTTGAGTTTCTAGCGGAGTTGCTCACCTGTGATGGAGGAGTTAGGATAAAATAAACGTGTAGAACAAATCAGCCGGAAGATATCTCCAGTCTGTCACAATAGATGTAATGCCGTGGGGCCCGGTGAACCTTTATCTTGAAGCTGATATATGGGGCAACCTCTCTATTATATCTACCTGGGTGTTCCGATGGTTGTTACACTGATGACAAGTCCAATCTCCCCGGGGTGGCTTGTATAGGGGAGGATTCAAACACGTCAGATGGAAGTTCTTCAGGCATTTCGTACACGCCAGCTGCTTCCCACTGCCCTGAGAATAGTGTTGACGATTAATGTACTGATGCCTAAACAGATACTAGAGAGAGGGGGGGGGGCAGAGATGGAGAGAGAGGGAGGGAGATGGAGAATATCTCTATTCGAAAACTAGTCCAGATAAGTTTATGGGAGTTTTGTATTTTCCTGGAAATGGAGAACGTTCTTTGTACAAGGTGGGAGACAAGATGAAATATATTTCCTGTCAGTTTACCAGGGTCCGAGTATGGACTTGTCACTTTAATTGAGAGAGAGAGGGAGAGACAGAGAGAAAAAGAAAGAGAGAGAGAGGGGGGAGGTGGTAGAGAGACATAGAGAACAATTGCGAGTATTGGGGATTTATACCAAAAAGAGGTTATACCATGGCACAATAATATGCCATATTCTCTGTACACACACATACGATACCGCAAGTCTCTCTCACCCCTCTTCCTCTCTCTCTCTCTATTTGTCTCCCCCCCATCTCTTGCTCTTTCTCTCTCTCTCTCTCTCTCTCTCTCTCTCTCTCTCT
>AVPN01001522.1:6040-18517 GCA_000695325.1 Pleurobrachia bachei | reverse complement strand
TCTTACGTGATTTAAAATTTAGTTACACAATTTGAGTGTTTTATTTTGAGGGGTTGTAGTGGATATATGAGTGATGACAGATCCATATTCTCATTGGTTTAGATATAAGATACGAAATGAGCTTTCCTGTTCGCTCATTGGGGTGTGAGTTTCCCAATTGTTTCGATTTATCTACTTCCCTCGCCCATTGCTAACCTCTCCACCCGTTTCAGAAGAAACAAAAGACAAGGACTGCACTGCCGGAAAGAAGACCTCTAGATGGATGGTAGCTGGAATTGCCGCGGGAGTTGTGTTTACACTTATTGCAATGTGCCTGATATATTGGGTCATCAGTTCTAAGGTAGATGGATCTCTTGGCGGGAAAACGGGTAGTGGAGGAGGTGGGGAGGAAGTGAGAGATGAGTCACCAATTATTGAAACTACGGAAGCATAGTTTATAGACTGCACACCGTATTGTCGGGGTATTGTCATTAAGTTGTTCTAGGATATTTTCTGTATCAGTCTTTGTGTACATATCAATCATGATCAGAGTAGTAATTAATGTGACCACTTGTATATAAATAAATCTTATTTATAGCAATCTTAATCTTTTATACTGATTTATGGAATGGGAATTTCAAATTTTTAATCGTTGTAGTTGGAAGTAAGTTAATTTTGTTTGAAATTTTTATTCTACCACTGTAAAAAAACGAGTATCACTTTGATGGTTAAGAGATGATAACGGCTCGACTCCCATCTTATCATGGGTCAAATGGAAGAGGGCAATACTGACCCTCTTCGACCCACTGAATAGCTGTCAGGCCAATACGAGAATGGGTCAGGTCAATGCTCTGACAGCTGAATAGGGTGAACCGAGGATCCTGATCCCTTGTCAGCGCTCCTTTTCCCGCTTCTCTGTTCTGCGCGGCGCCACATGACTGCGCGCTGTGATCTACAGTAGAGTCATGGCGCCCTCCACCCAACATGGTATATTGCCACAATGGGACAGGTCCGGTCTCAGGACTAGGGCAAAGAAGGATCAAGGAGCCCAGAGTTTCGCTTGATGACAAACTTCAGTAATCAATTGTCATGTTGAGAGTCGGATATTTTAACTTTATCACAAAGTCTTCATGCATACAGGATGAGATTGTCATGTTTGTGTGTCACAAGATGGCTCCCCAGCAGGAGCATGGGTGTGTATAATGTGGTTAATCATCGATAATCCATTTTGAAGATGTTCGGGGTTATCCATGGCAACACTGGGAGAGAGAGAGAGAGAGAGAGAGAGAGAGAGAGAGAGAGAGAGAGAGAGAGAGAGAAAAGAGCGACAGTTAGTAGCCATATGTTGCCATGGATCGTTTCAAATAAAAAACACTTGATCTCTCAATACAATTGCAATCCGGGTAAGAACTATAAAAACGCAGGAATAAATATATCCTCCAAGATGCATTTCTATCCTAGGACTCAACTTTCACACTTTCATCGAATCAAGGCCAATATAAAGCATGAAGAGATCTTGATCTATATAAATTATGGGCATAATATCACACTTCTTGTCCCATTGCGCTTTCTTTTTGAATAAATTTATGTGACACGATTCGAGCACTTGTTTAATAGCAAATTGTAACGGGGTTCACAAATCACAATATTATACTTTTAGTACCAGCGTGTCTTCTTCTTGAATAAATTCACGAGGGCACTTATATAACGGGGGTTCAAAACATCTCACTTCAAGTCCCAGCTTGCTCGACCCTGTTTGAACAAGATCCCCCCTCCCCGATATTGTCACAGCTAAGAAATAGTCATTTTTCTCTGTCTTGTTTCTTTCAGCCAGCCATTTGCCCACTAGAAAAGCCCTAGCAATCATACCAAACAAAATAGGACATTTTTATTAACTATGCAGTGAATGTTTGTAAAATCAATTGTTAAAGGCAGGTGAGGAGAAGCCTGACCGGTTAAGGGACCCTTTTAGGGACCCACACATCATTTGCTGCAACTAAGGGACCCCTTTTAAATGCTCTTGTTTATACTACACCACATATTTTGTAGGCTTAAAATGGTTCAAGTTAAATATTGACCCAGTATAATGATCACCATCCTGCTGTTAGTTGTGGCTGCTACAGCAGAAGATCAATGTCCCGTTAGTGAGGTGGGAGGTTTCCTAAAGCGTCGCTGTGATGACGGGAAATTCCAATGCATGGCATCTAACACGACCTACACAATGTTCAACACTTTCTTCTCTCGTCAGCTCACTACTGCAGTACAGCCCCTCTGTCCGGACGATTCATCACACTACCAAGCGTGCCTGCAGTCCACTGAAATGGTCAACCAGGCCCCTCACTGCGGTTACGTGTGTGAATCGAACTACCTTGAACTTGGTTGGCTGATCGGTATGTCACCATGTGAAGACCAAGGTGAGATGGAGACTGTGCGAGTGGGTGCACTGGATTACTCAACACGATCAGGTACCACCTGTAACAATATCTGCGACGGAAGTATGGATTGGGAAAGGGAGTTTGAAGGGACAATAAATATAAACAGGTGGTGCCTCGAGGAGCTGACGTGCAACAATTTCCAGTACGGATATGTGTGTCAGGTATATACCGCCCAATTAACTCAGATACTGCCCTGGCAAGCGATCGGTTTTAAAGACGCGGTTACTTGCGAATATTTACCATTAGAAAATGGCTTTGTTCACGAGCTTATTCAGTCAGAGTTGGAGGAATTTTGTATAAGACATGGAACATATAACGACTCCACGGAAGAGATAAATACAAGCTGGTATCCGCTAACCAATAGAACACGGTGTTTTCCTTTCCAGTTTCTTTCGAAAATTTTAAAATCTTCCAACTCTGGTATGCCATGGTGTGTGAATGGTTACGATCAAACAAACTGCAGTGACCCGACAAGGGTTGCTGGGAAGTGTCTGATAAGAGGTTACCCCAGCACCGTCTCCACCCTGATGGTATGTCTCCCTGGCATGCCCGGTGTTTGCGATGACGGCATGGATCTACAGTGTGTTCAGGTCACGGATATGTGCATGATCCACCGGCACAAGTTGTGTGACAAAGTGAAAGATTGCGACCTCGACCCCGATGAAACTAAATCCATCTGTGGAAGTTTGTCAACACGGAAGTGTATCCGACGCTTCGGGAGAAGGACTCCCCTTGAAATTCCTTTTGCCTGGGTAAAGGACGGGGTGATCGACTGTGAGGGAGGAGAGGATGAAGCGGATAACTGGCAAATGTGTGGGGAAGGTCGGACCCTGAGGTACAGAGATCCTTCACAAACGTGCGATGAAGTGTTCCTTTGCGGCACAGACGGGGTTGAGAGCTTTAAAAATACATCAACTATTTGCGATCAATCGATAGTTAGCGAGTGTGGAAGGGAGAGTCCGGCATGTGCAAAGTCTATAGAAATCCCCGAGGTTTCTCATAATAGAGAGAGAGAGAGAGAGAGAGAGAGAGAGAGAGAGAGAAAAGAGCGACAGTTAGTAGCCATATGTTGCCATGGATCGTTTCAAATAAAAAACACTTGATCTCTCAATTGCAATCCGGGTAAGAACTATAAAAACGCAGGAATAAATAACATATATCCTCCAAGATGCATTTCTATCCTAGGTCTCAACTTTCACACTTTCATCGAATCAAGGCCAATATAAAGCATGAAGAGATCTTGATCTATATAAATTATGGGCATAATATCACACTTCTTGTCCCATTGCGCTTTCTTTTTGAATAAATTTATGTGACACGATTCGAGCACTTGTTTAATAGCAAATTGTAACGGGGTTCACAAATCACAATATTATACTTTTAGTACCAGCGTGTCTTCTTCTTGAATAAATTCACGAGGGCACTTATATAACGGGGGTTCAAAACATCTCACTTCAAGTCCCAGCTTGCTCGACCCTGTTTGAACAAGATCCCCCCTCCCCGATATTGTCACAGCTAAGAAATAGTCATTTTTCTCTGTCTTGTTTCTTTCAGCCAGCCATTTGCCCACTAGAAAAGCCCTAGCAATCATACCAAACAAAATAGGACATTTTTATTAAATATGCAGTGAATGTTTGTAAAATCAATTGTTAAAGGCAGGTGAGGAGAAGCCTGACCGGTTAAGGGACCCTTTTAGGGACCCACACATCATTTGCTGCAACTAAGGGACCCCTTTTAAATGCTCTTGTTTATACTACACCACATATTTTGTAGGCTTAAAATGGTTCAAGTTAAATATTGACCCAGTATAATGATCACCATCCTGCTGTTAGTTGTGGCTGCTACAGCAGAAGATCAATGTCCCGTTAGTGAGGTGGGAGGTTTCCTAAAGCGTCGCTGTGATGACGGGAAATTCCAATGCATGGCATCTAACACGACCTACACAATGTTCAACACTTTCTTCTCTCGTCAGCTCACTACTGCAGTACAGCCCCTCTGTCCGGACGATTCATCACACTACCAAGCGTGCCTGCAGTCCACTGAAATGGTCAACCAGGCCCCTCACTGCGGTTACGTGTGTGAATCGAACTACCTTGAACTTGGTTGGCTGATCGGTATGTCACCATGTGAACTGGTTCCACTCTACCTCTGACACGCTCACCCACGTGACCTAATGAGTTGACGATCAGGTACCACCTGTAACAATATCTGCGACGGAAGTATGGATTGGGAAAGGGAGTTTGAAGGGACAATAAATATAAACAGGTGGTGCCTCGAGGAGCTGACGTGCAACAATTTCCAGTACGGATATGTGTGTCAGGTATATACCGCCCAATTAACTCAGATACTGCCCTGGCAAGCGATCGGTTTTAAAGACGCGGTTACTTGCGAATATTTACCATTAGAAAATGGCTTTGTTCACGAGCTTATTCAGTCAGAGTTGGAGGAATTTTGTATAAGACATGGAACATATAACGACTCCACGGAAGAGATAAATACAAGCTGGTATCCGCTAACCAATAGAACACGGTGTTTTCCTTTCCAGTTTCTTTCGAAAATTTTAAAATCTTCCAACTCTGGTATGCCATGGTGTGTGAATGGTTACGATCAAACAAACTGCAGTGACCCGACAAGGGTTGCTGGGAAGTGTCTGATAAGAGGTTACCCCAGCACCGTCTCCACCCTGATGGTATGTCTCCCTGGCATGCCCGGTGTTTGCGATGACGGCATGGATCTACAGTGTGTTCAGGTCACGGATATGTGCATGATCCACCGGCACAAGTTGTGTGACAAAGTGAAAGATTGCGACCTCGACCCCGATGAAACTAAATCCATCTGTGGAAGTTTGTCAACACGGAAGTGTATCCGACGCTTCGGGAGAAGGACTCCCCTTGAAATTCCTTTTGCCTGGGTAAAGGACGGGGTGATCGACTGTGAGGGAGGAGAGGATGAAGCGGATAACTGGCAAATGTGTGGGGAAGGTCGGACCCTGAGGTACAGAGATCCTTCACAAACGTGCGATGAAGTGTTCCTTTGCGGCACAGACGGGGTTGAGAGCTTTAAAAATACATCAACTATTTGCGATCAATCGATAGTTAGCGAGTGTGGAAGGGAGAGTCCGGCATGTGCAAAGTCTATAGAAATCCCCGAGGTTTCTCATAATCAAATCGTGATGCCAGATTTCACTATATACGATCCAGTTTGCTTGAAAGGAAATCGAACTACCTTGAACTTGGTTGGCTGATCGGTATGTCACCATGTGAAGACCAAGGTGAGATGGAGACTGTGCGAGTGGGTGCACTGGATTACTCAACACGATCAGGTACCACCTGTAACAATATCTGCGACGGAAGTATGGATTGGGAAAGGGAGTTTGAAGGGACAATAAATATAAACAGGTGGTGCCTCGAGGAGCTGACGTGCAACAATTTCCAGTACGGATATGTGTGTCAGGTATATACCGCCCAATTAACTCAGATACTGCCCTGGCAAGCGATCGGTTTTAAAGACGCGGTTACTTGCGAATATTTACCATTAGAAAATGGCTTTGTTCACGAGCTTATTCAGTCAGAGTTGGAGGAATTTTGTATAAGACATGGAACATATAACGACTCCACGGAAGAGATAAATACAAGCTGGTATCCGCTAACCAATAGAACACGGTGTTTTCCTTTCCAGTTTCTTTCGAAAATTTTAAAATCTTCCAACTCTGGTATGCCATGGTGTGTGAATGGTTACGATCAAACAAACTGCAGTGACCCGACAAGGGTTGCTGGGAAGTGTCTGATAAGAGGTTACCCCAGCACCGTCTCCACCCTGATGGTATGTCTCCCTGGCATGCCCGGTGTTTGCGATGACGGCATGGATCTACAGTGTGTTCAGGTCACGGATATGTGCATGATCCACCGGCAGATTGCGAACTCGACCCCGATGAAACTAAATCCATCTGTGGAAGTTTGTCAACACGGAAGTGTATCCGACGCTTCGGGAGAAGGACTCCCCTTGAAATTCCTTTTGCCTGGGTAAAGGACGGGGTGATCGACTGTGAGGGAGGAGAGGATGAAGCGGATAACTGGCAAATGTGTGGGGAAGGTCGGACCCTGAGGTACAGAGATCCTTCACAAACGTGCGATGAAGTGTTCCTTTGCGGCACAGACGGGGTTGAGAGCTTTAAAAATACATCAACTATTTGCGATCAATCGATAGTTAGTGAGTGTGGAAGGGAGAGTCCGGCATGTGCAAAGTCTATAGAAATCCCCGAGGTTTCTCATAATCAAATCGTGATGCCAGATTTCACTATATACGATCCAGTTTGCTTGAAAGGACTTCACGACCTGCGGCTCCTTAAAGGTTCCCTCTGCACTCTCACACCCGCCAAAAAGCCTACTTTTTATGGCGAACTTTCTCGGTTTGTATTTCGTGATGTCAACCAAACGCGAGACTGTCGTCATCTTTACGGGGAAGCATATGTCTTTGCAAGCTGTAAAGGTCTATGTGATGCCCCCTGTCCTACCAAACAACTGCTGAGTTTTGGTATGTGTGTAAACATAAACCGAATAGTGTATGCCCTTGGTTTGGATCAAAATCTGACTCTGGTGGTCAAAGAAAAGAATCACTTTCACAATGACTTATTTCTCTGTGGAAACGGTAAGTGTATTCAATACGAGAATGTATGCGATCTGAGGGACAACTGTGGGGACGGATCAGACGAGAGGGACTGTATAAACAACTTCAAGTGTACTTCTCATGACCGATACCTGGCGCTAACCCAAAAGTGCGATGGTAAAATAGATTGTCAAGATCTTTCAGATGAATGCAACAGCGAGTGCTCCAAAACTGTTATGAGGAGCGATGCATTTGCTACAACAGGGTGTATTATTGGTGTGGTTGGCCTAGTCTTCAACATTTACAGTCTAATTCAAGGGGTCGGAACACTTATTGATAGCAAAATAAAAACAGGAGCATTCATCCAACAAAGTTTAGTGCAGCTTATCTCTGTAGGAGATTTGCTGACTAGTTGCTATCTCCTCACCATAACTGGCTACTCTGTGGTCTATGGAAGTGGGTTTTGTGGACGGCAGCTTGAGTGGGCTACCTCCCCACAATGTAAAGTCCTGGGTACCATAACATCCACGGGCTCCCTTCTTTCCTCTATCGCTATGGCAACCATGAGCTTGTTCCGAATTCATGGCACCCTCGGTGCTATACGACTGGAAATTAGCCACGAGGTGGAACGAAAAACTCGAGTCTCTATGAGCTATCTTATTGGGTGTATCCTGACCGTGGCATTAACCCACAGTGTGGTACCCCTGCTCCCCTACTTCGAAGACAACTTTGTAAATGGGCTGAGTTACGGAGCGGGTGTGCAATTATTCCTTGGTCCCGTTTCCAAAAGAAAGCACGTCGTAGTAGCTGCAGGATACTTCGGAAGGAACACAGAGAAAAGTGATAAATCCTGGTCTTCTATTCGAAGGATGGTCGCTGAAATGTTTTCCAGTGATTATGGGGGTGTTAGTGGGAAGATTGTGCCGTTTTATGCAGACGATCCAGTGTGCCAATTTAAGTATTTTGTTACTCCTGACGATCCGCAGCTCTTATTCGTGTGGTCGACTCTGGCAGTCCACGCAGTTTCCTTCCTAATTGTGATTGTGAGTCACATTGTCATAACCATACTTGTATCCCGTAACAGCATCGCATCGACCGCTCAGCAGAGTCAAGTTCTCCAGAGGAAGGTGAGTCTGATCATTGCGACAGATACAATCACTTGGGTTCCCTTCCTGATCTGCTGTGCTTTACATACTGCTCAGGTAGTGGACATGGCACCATATTACCCAATCTTCTCCATCCTCATCTTGCCCCTCAACTCAGTCCTAAATCCGGTACTTTACGGTAGCTTGATCATGCCAATCCTTTCAAGATTCTGGAGTGCTGTAACGCTATGGTCTGCTAAACTAGTGCCGAGGACCTCTCCTAGTGACGTAGTTACCCCTCCAGCAAACAAAGCCCAGGAAGAGGGTACAGCATCACCTGAAGGGACTTCCTTAGGTCTGACAGATCTTGCAATGGAAACTTCCAGAATTGATCCGGTGATCGAATTTTCGGGAGGAACTGTATCGATGGAATCTTTTGATGATATACTTTAACCAGACAACTAAAATATGTTTCTCAGGACCTGCAGACCCTATTTACAGTGCAATCCTAGGACGGAACCATGGAAAATCTTTGGAATCAGAGGAGGCAAGGTGATGATTTGAGTGTTTGGGCGTACGTGTGGGACTGATCAGTGATGAAAGATGATACGTTTTGTTATATAAATATAAAACTTTGCTGTTTAATAAGTGCTCTCGTTTCACATGAATTTATTCAAGAATTGAGAAGAAGACGCGCTGGTGGGACTTGAAGTAAGATATTGTGAACCCCCGTTATACTTTGTTACATAAGTGCTCTGATCGTGTCACATGATATAATGATGAATTTATTCAAGAGGAAGACTGAAGCTTCGAGTTGAAACTGTTCTAGATAAAACTAATTGAATATTCATCTTAACAGCCATTTAATAGTCATCGAAAGCATCATCTTATTGTTGCGAGATCCATGATGCCCCTTGCACCAATCACAGTCAACTATTTGCCTTCAAGAACTGATCTAGAATCAAGAAGCTCTGTCACATTAAGATTAAAGTTCGGCACAAAGTTCTCATCTCCCACAATATCAGGTAGAGGGGATGCTTTCTGGATTCCTCTCCCTTCATCATTCCCCTCCTTCCTAGCAGGGGTTGACGTGGCGGTGATAGCAGACAAAGGTGCCTTCTGGTTCCAAGAGGCTACCTCGATATCCTGCCTCAGGAAGGAGGTATCTGGAAGAGGTTTAGGTTGGAACGGTTCCCTCCGGGGTAAGGATGATTCAGAAACTGGCAAGTTCTGGTCATGGTTTCCAAACTCTGTAACACTCTCCTCCAGATCACTCATAGCAAGTGCAGCAAGAGAATCAGTCATGATTGGAATATCTGCAATAGTACCGGAGGTAGCTGGGGTTATATCAGACAGTGGTTTGGTGTATAAAGGATCACTTAGAGACTCAACCGCAACAAAGGAAGTTTCAGAAACTGGCAGTGAAAGGTCTGGATCGTTGCCAACATCACTCTCCTCCAGATCACTCATAGCAAGTGCAGCGAGGGAGTCCGTCATGATTGGAATATCGGAGGATGGTGGGATAGCTGATAGTGGAGTGAAGTTACTAGTCAGTAGATCTCGTACACGTGATCCAGTCACGTGATCATCATCTCGGGGGTTTGGAGGGGGAGGTAGTGGTGCTTTGGGGGAGAAACATGAGGAAGAGGCGTCTAGGGAGAGATCTGGTATAGTGCTGGTTAAAGACAGCTCCCCTGCCATGACATCATTGTACGAGGTGTTTTGAGGGTTATTCAACTGGTGTAAACCCCGATCAGGGAGTATTCCACCTTCAAGGAAATCATCTATAGGAGCAGCTGGAGGATATTCTAGAGATACCGACACTTCAGCCGCTGTAGAATCCAGAATCACTGGCGAAGTAGGTTGTATAACAGCGATCGAATCTAGAACTGGTTTGTTTCCTCCGTCAGAATGTATCGCATTTTCTGGTTTAGAAAGGTCTAGATTCTGCTCCCTATCTTTTCGATCTACAGGATGTTCTTCTATCTGTGTCTCCTCCAGATCACTGAGCGCCAACGCAGCAAGAGACTCAGTAAGTTGAAACTTTCCGGGCTCAGGTTGGTTAAAACTTTCATTTCGCGATATTAGCTGGTCAAATGTGGGGAGATTCTCACTAACCTCCAAGGATTGTTTCTGTTCTGGATTTTCAATCGAACCCCCTCTAGGACTCCCCTCATCCTCACTCAGATTGGGCCATGGAATGAGGTTTCCAGGCTTAGCAGGAGTAGTGAAGCAGATGGTATGATATTGACCCTGGTCAATTGATAGCCGAGTTGTGTAACTTTCCTCTTCGTCACGATCCCAAATCATGGATTGTTCTCCATCCATAGCAACCAAGCTATCATCTCCCTTAGCAACCAAACTATCATCTCCCTTAGCAACCAAGCTATCATCTTCCTTAGCAACCAAGCTATCATCTCCCTTAGCAACCAAGCTATCATCTTCCTTAGCAACCAAACTATCATCTCCCTTAGCAACCAAGCTATCATCTCCCTTAGCAACCAAGCTATCATCTCCCTTAGCAACCAAACTATCATCTCCCTTAGCAACCAAACTATCATCAATACCCAGAATTTCATTCCTTGATAAATCCAGGTACTCCTCCATAAAACTCTGAGGAAGAAGCTGTACATCGCTATCAATATACAGATCTTCTTCAAAGTCCTCTGGTGAGGGGACAGTAATAGGCTGGAGAGGATCTGCCTGGGAAATAGTATCAGGAGAGAGCGGGTCTGTCTGAGACATATCTGGAGAGAGCGGGTAGTTAACCGAATCTGGAGATAGTGGTGGGAGTTCGTGAGTAGAAGAAGAGGGTGATAGTGTACTAGTTGGAGATAATGTTCCATTTTCATCCACACTGGTAGGTGAGACGATTGGATCTGATAACAAAGATGTTGCAGAAGATGAAATCTGAGACACAGAAGATTGCGAGCTCATTTCCCGTTTCAACTTCAATCGTTCACTCAAAGGCAGTATATCATCGTCACTGTCCGCAAGTGGAACTTTTGGAGGTTTTCTCTTAGGTGATTTCCTGGGTGACTTGGTCTTCTTGTTTGATGGTTTGGTGCCCCTCCTTGTTGGTGGGGGTGGTGGAGATATAACGGTCTCCTGTTTCTTTTCAACTGGGTATCTATCGTATATTGGGATAACCTCTTTTTTCTTCCTTGTACATGTACACCGCCCTTGATCCCTCCACTCAGCTACTGTTGATGGGATGAGACTCTCGACAAAGTCCTCTCGTAGGATGGTATAGATTGTATCAATCTCTAGTATAGTTCGGAGGTGAGGTTCCTGAACTGTGAACTCCAATTCTAGAAGATCATCGGCGCCCTTCCTTCGAGCCTGAAATTGTAGATGATTAGTTACCGCCTAACTAAAACTTGGGGGACTAATAACATTTTAGTTTTTGCAGCAGTACCTTTAGTATTCGTGAGAATTGAACAGGGTGTGTTTCACCCTGTAACGCAGTTCTATATCCATGGTCATACTCCACGTGTTGAGACAGCACATGAAGGGCTGCAATTTGGGCAAACTTCTCAGCTGAGATGGCAGGTCTCCACTGTAGTTGACTGGCCATGTATTGAAGGAAGGAGTTGGAAGAAGGGAGCAACCAACGGGGATCAAGTGGGGGAATAGGCCTGAAAATATACGCCATGATAATTATACTGGGGTGGAAATGGTTGTTGGGGTGGAAATGGTTGTATGATGGCTGTGGGGTGGAAATGGTTGTATGATGGCTGTTGTAGCGACTACGCAACACTTCCCTCTCATACGGCAAGTCCAAAAAGTCTACCTTCTCGCTGGTCCACCCTGATTTCGACTAAATGACTGAGGACGCTGCGGTTTTTCGGGCTGGCAACCCGTCTTACTTTAATAATTTGCTACGTATCTCTCGGCATCCTCAAATTTGGCGTCGGCGAATGCTGGCAAGCATCGGACTCGCGGCAGCGATGGTAGGGTGACTAGAGGACGGGAGGAGGGTAAAGCTGATTCAGGTGTTTCAGGGCCCTCCGACCTGATGGGAGCCCCGGGTCCTTTGTCATTGAACCGTCGTGTTATACCCGGCCAACACGTCCCTGGTGTGGCCACCCCCGGTTCATCGTCCCCGATTAACTCGGTCCGTCATTTCTTTTATCTGGCCACTTGGAATGTTTTATCTCTACAGTCTTCATCTTCCAAACTTTTCGAGTTGGCCAAAGCAGTTTCCGATTTTCGTCTTGGTGTCCTGTTGCTCACTGAGACGCACTGGCCTGGTGTAGAGACTATGACTCTTGAAAATGGAGCTCTTTTCATCAACTCCGGCAGGTTGGATGGACATCGGCAGCAAGGTGTTGGGATTGTATTATCGAAAACTAGCAAAAACTCTCTTATTT
>AVPN01001520.1:9771-21494 GCA_000695325.1 Pleurobrachia bachei | reverse complement strand
ATGACCCAAAATCACAGGTGATGCAAAGACAGTGGGACACCCTGTATTATCTCTGCCCCTCTTTACGTCCTCCCTATTTATCATCTCTATGATAATTGATAGCAGGCTGGATCCAGGTGCTCAATATTAAGGTGCTCCTGTTATGAACTCTAGGAAGTTCCTAGTAGGAACTCTAGCTGTATGGATGCGCAATAATGCCATCATAATTGCCAATAACAAGATCCCCTGGGCAGGGGGATCAATCTTGTTTTTCTTTGAGGTTCTGTTTATTTAAAGACTCACATACAATTTTCTTTGCTATTTCTCTGTTCAGATATGAAATAAACTTGTTTTTCTTTGTTATCCGGCTCTATAATAGGGATTCCAATTGAGCACTGCTGGCTATCATCTCAATAGTCAATATATCGATACTGCACATGAGGTACCTAATTATTGCCCGACGGACTTTACGTCCTTAACGACGCATAGAACTATTGATCATTTCGAATGTAAGGAGTGTAATACATCTTGAGGGAGACGCAACTCTTTGTAATAGAAAAATAGTGACTACCTCAAGCTTGTATCGTTTTTCGACTATTTTAGTAGGGTGGCTAGTTGGTAGTTTAGATTTGACTTTATGTGGATCGGATGGTGCGTTTGATTTTATAATTATAAATCCCGCCGGATGCCTGGTTAATACCCGTTGGGCAGCATGCCTCAAGCACGGGATGCAGAAGACAATTCCTCTTCAAAGGCCTTCTTGTTTACACAAACAGATTAACACATTTACCCCGGTTTTATGGTTGCCTTGGTAACTGAACCGGTATCTATGAATACTGCATTGTATTCGAAAATATTCACAAACTTCCAGCTAGGCTTTACTTGTTTGAAATTTGAATGTTTCATAAACAAAACATTCTCAACATGCCTGCCCTTGCGGGTATTCCGTCGTCCCCGAGTCCTTATTGTGTTATCTTGAGCCCGTTCCTCCCCAGTTAGTGGAATCGATTGCTTCTCTTTATTAGTTTTATAAGTTTGTTTAGGTTAAGTGTCTCGTTTCCATATATTTCTTCTTTGGTTGGGTAGTATCCGAGTTTATGTTTTGCCTCGTCCAGGTCTGGGCAAAACAGGAGGACATGTTCTGTGTTCTCCTTTACCTTGCACAGAGTGCAGTTTTGGTCGATATTCTTGTCTTTCTTGTGTTGGGCTGCTGCCAGGTTGTTTTGTCCTGATATTGCTAGTGTTAGTTGTCTTAGTGTTTTTTTGTCCTTTATTATTATGTTATTTGTGTTGAAATGTTTGTATAATTTGCATAGTACAGCTGTAGTGAAATCGTTGTACTGTTTATCCTGTATTTCTTTGATTGTTTTTTGTTTAGATATATGGTAGTTTTGTTTTTGATTTGTGTTCTAATCAGTCCAAGTTGTAGCTTTTGCGTAGCAGATTGTATTTTTGGGCATGTGTTTTGGTAGGTTTGACTTTCTATCTCCTGTATAGGGTTCCTGTAGTGCTAGGATTGTGTTTATTTTTATGTCATTCATTATGTCTTTTGTGGCCCCTATTTCGTTATGTAGGTTTTGTTGTATAATTTCGGTTAGTCGATCTTCGTAGTTTGGTGTTCGACTGTTCTTCTTTGTTTTTGGTTTTGCTCCACAGTGATTCTCCCTCTCAGGTTCCAGTGGCGTTGGATTTCCTGAGCGAGTGACAGCAATCCTGTCTGCATGCGTAGTTTTCCCCTTGTGGGGTACGGATCTGCCATCTTCTATTTTTCTCTCCCCCTCTGCCTGATGGACTTGCGGCATTGGTGGAGTGACAGCTTGGCTGTCTGTGTGCGTAGGCGTTCCCTCTCGGGCTACGGTTGTGCCATCTTCTGAATTTTTTCCTCCCTCTGCCTGATGGGCTTGTGGCAGCGGGTGGGCGGAGTCATCTCCGGTGACGTGAGGTGAATGACATTTTTTCTTACCTCTGTTTCTGGTCATTATCTTTTAACTAAGAGGTATATTAGTAAGAGTAGGTTTCTTTAATTGGAATTGTATATACGATTCGGCGGGCGGAGCGTAAAGCAAAGTATATCAAAACGGTGGTAGGAGGTTTACTTTACTTTTTTTGGAAATGAAATTTTATTTTTTTGAGAAATTTTGTTTTCTTTTGGAGATTTGCGCGGCGTGTTTTTTCTCTTTTTCGTAGAAATGCGCGCCTAGTACGTTAGGCGGCTTAAATGGAATTGCGCGTGCTAGTTTTATTTTTTTGTGTCTGGCGTTCTTTTTTTTTTCGTTACACGGGAAAAGTTACTTGTTTTTAGATTAAAACTAGTAGCTTTTAATCGGTGACTCACGACAAATTGTGTATTGGTGGTATTTTAAAATATATTGTACGTTAGAAAACAGAAGAAAAACAGATTTTAAAAAGATTTGGTATGGCCAAGAACAGGTGTCCCGGCCATATCTTACAGTACACACACATGATTAAAAATGTTAAAAAGTTTATTCTTTTCAAAGCAAAACATCAACGGATTGTTCTTGAAAGGCTCTAATAAAACAGGAGGCTAACTACGTTTCAACGTTCATTTTTTCGGGTTTTTTCGTTGTGTCAAAATAGGTAGCTCCTCTCACGGTGATTGCTCCACACGTTAGTTTGGAGGGTTGTGTGCTAGCGGGCTTTCCAGGGACCTTTACCGTGATGTATATTCCCCCATCTGTTGGTTTTGCGGGCAGGACTACTTTGATTTTATCCTTCTTTCCGGGGAATACTCGTCCAACAGTCCGTTTGGCTAGAGAATCAAGTTGATCTTCCGATCTGTAGTACATTTCCGGGATGTTAGGCGCCAACTTAATCTCCATGAAATGCTCGAGATCTTTGTATCTGTGGGGGAGGGGTTTTTGTTAGTTTTATTATTTGGGGTTTGATTGTTTTGTGTGTATTTGATGGAAAGTTACTGGCTAAAACTGTGGTTACCTTAGTGTCCTGAACCCGGGCAGTATCGGTGGGGTAGGGCCTTGGAAATAAATCAGTCCGTGTGTCTTTGAGGGTGTAAGATCTGTGTTATCGTTGAGGTCATCATGAAAGGACAGGTCCATAACAATCTTCTGTATGTCTTGTTCACTCATCCTGGCGAGATTCAGCAGACAGTATGCCCCACCTTCATTCCGATTTCTGGGAGTGGGGAGGAGAGATTTAGAGTTATTGTGGGTGTGTTTTGTGTTATTAGTTGTTTGGAGGGGGAGTGTGTTTGGTGTGTTGTTATACTTACAGTTCCCTTGTGTACTGTAGTCTGGCTAGTTTTGTAGCCTTGTTTGCCCTTCCTCTTCTTGGTCTCCCTCTGGACATGGGTCTCCCTCTAGGGTTGTACGGCGTGCTGCTCGCAGGTCCTGCTATGTATCTTGACATACCCTATTTGAGAAAAGGTGTGTTATGAGAAAGGCTGAAAGGGTCTTTATTTGTAGCAGAGGGTAGGGTAGCTGTATACTGTATAATTGACAAGACTTATATAAGCAGGTAGGGTTGTTGGGTAACTGTTAATCTTAAAAGCGAGGTCAAGTTCAGAAAGAAAGGTAATTGTATACTGTATATTTGGCAAAAACTGTATAAACACGATAGCAGCGACCGAGGGCAGGTCGTTTGATGAGAAATGAGCAGAGAGGTGAGGAGGTTCTGGATTCTTGCGCGCCGTTTGTCGTGTATTGCGACAAATGGTCCGCTTTATGCTTCGTTCGAACTGTCGCGCGTTACAGTAGCGGCTCTATTCAGTTGTGTCATCCGATTGTGTTCCACTTACTGTTACGCTTCTTTTGGTCTGTGGGGGAAAGAGAGTAGAGTTGTGTTTTGTTAGTTTTATTTGTTTATTTAAATATAATTGTTATTATTTATTTATTTTAGCTCGGGTTTACCTGTTTTCTGTTTTCATGTCTGGGAGATCGGCTAAGTGTGTCATCTGGTTGGTTGGTTGGTTGGTTAGAGCAGCTGGCCTTTTTGGAGTCCCTGGTGAAGACTCGCGGTTTGGCCATGAGAGGCTTCCCCGACTGGGGATTTGCCGCCGCTGGGGGGGGTATTGCGCTCGTGAGTGAGTTTATGCTGTACTTGCTTACCACCTGGAGGTCGAGTTGCCCTAGGGCGTCCTGGTGGGTTTGAGGTGAGGGTGTGATTACAGGGATCGCCCCGTGCTTTATGAGGGGGGTTGGGGCGATCCCTGTTTTCCGTAGTCTGTGTTTTTCATGGGTTTTTGTATGGTTAACTCTTTTTCTTTGTTTGTTGCTTTGTTTATAAATTCCTTGTAAATCCTGACTGTTCTGTGCCATTTTTCTCTGATCGCCGTTATGTGGTCTTTGTAACTCTTTCCTTCAAGTTGTGAGTGTCTTGTCATTTGTATAGCTGGGCATCTGGTGATTATATGGTCCATCGTTTCGTCCTCTTCTTCACATAGTCTGCAGATGTTTGTGTTTGTTTTTCCAATCCTATGTAAGTAGTGGTTTGTAGGTGCGTGTCCTGTGATTATCTGTGTGATGATGCTCCTTTCTTTCCTTTCCGTTATCATGTTTGTGTTTGGTTCCTGTTTTTTGTATTTGTATATTTGATACTCGTTATCCGCTCCTATTATCGATTTTTCTTTGTCCGCATACAATCTCTTTGTGTGTTTTCCTCCCTTTTCTTCAAATAATTCTATTGTTTTGGCCATGGCTCTGTGTTTGAGTCGTTTGGTCACGTAGCTGAGGGGTATCGGACATGTTCGTCGGGTACCTGTTTCCGTTCCTGTTTTTGCTAGTTCATCTGCTTTCTCATTTCCTTGGTATCCTACATGTGCCTTTATCCATCTGACTGTTACTGAGTTTTCGTTTGCTAATTTGTTTAGTTTTTCTATACAGTCTTTGACTGTGTTGTGTCTCGTTATAGTTTTTGTTAGTGATTTTATGGCTGCTTGGCTGTCGACCCATATGTTGATTTCTTTCTGTGTAGTTCCCTTTTCTATCAATTTGTTTGCCGCTTCCTTAATGGCTATTACCTCTGCTTGGAACACCGTGGCTGTGTCCGGTAGGTTGTACGATTCGTTTGCTATTTCCTGTCCTTGCCTGGTTATGTAGATTCCACTCCCTGTTTTGCCCTCTTCATTTTTTGAACCGTCTGTATAGCATTGAATCTTTGCTGTATCTTCCATTTCTTTTTCTGCTTTTCCCATGTATTCCTCTGTTTCCATCGGTATTTTTGTTTTAAATTTCGTGTCCAGGTTTAGTATCGGTTTAGTTGAGTCTACTTGTTTTTTCCCTATGTATTCTTGGATGGTTTTGTCTATGTCTTCATGCCCTAAGTGTTTTCTGGTTTCTTTTGTCCACTGTCCCTCGTTTCTTAGTTTCGTGATGTTTTTTGTCGCTACCATTTTTAAGTGTTCAATTATGTCGATCTTGTTGGCTAGGATGTTTAGGTCTGCTGTTGCTGTGGTTCCTAGTGCACCTGTTACCATTCTCAGTGCTCTTCCCTGGACACTTCTCAGTTTGTCTGTCATTTTCTTGTATTTTAGTACATTGTTTGTTATTTCTATCCCGTATTCTAGGTTGGGCCTAACTACTGCGGTGTAAATCCACTCTGCTATCTTCGGTGTGATGCCCCATTGTTTTCCTACCGCTGCTCTTGTTCTTCCGATGGCTTGTTTTGCCTTTGTGATAGAGCTTTCCATGTGAGTCTTAAATTTTAGCTTCCTGTCCAGTGTAACCCCTAGTAGTTTTGCGTGGTCGCTACTCTTTATTTTTGTCCCTTGTATGGTTATCGTTGGGTTTATGTTTTTGTTTCCTTTTTTGAATAGCACTAGAATGGTTTTACTTGCGCTGAGTTGTAGACCTTGTTCCTCGCACCATTTGTTTATATATGTTGCTGATTTTTGCATTCTTTGTTTCATGACCTTTATGTCATTTCCTTCTGTGAGGCAGCATAGATCGTCTGCGAACCCATTTATTAGTGCTGGTATGTCTTTTGGTCCCTTTTTCAGTAAGTCGTCAATCACGAGAAGCCATAGTAATGGGCTGTATACACTTTTTCTTATAACGCGAGACAGCGCTTCGATTCCTATCGTATCTTTCTCCGCTCGAACTCTAGTTTTCAAAACTGTCCTCATTTTCTCTCTAGTCCCACCGGTTCCAGAGTTAGCAAATCGTGGCCCGCTTCTTTGGCGCTTGTTGGCGCCGAACCCCGCTTTGTGAGCGCGCTTGTAAACACAGGTAGACGTCTCGCGAGACAATAGAAATACGTGTGGAAGAAAAGACGCTTTTCTGAGTTCATCTCTTCACCGATCTCAATGAAACTTGGTATAGTTCATATTCAACCAACTGGCCAATGTCCACCGTGGGGGTTTTTCGATTGGAGCTCCGGTTCAAAAGTTACAAAAATTATCTCAAGAACGGGACGTCTGATTTCAAATTCCCGCGACAGGACAAGTATACACACATTGAATAAGATCTGTACAAAAGGTGGGGGTCCTATCTTCAAAGATGTACAAACGGCTGCATCACCTCCGACAAAGCAGGATTTTAGAGTATACCACTGTCGTTTTTGTGTCATGCGCGCGATTTTGGAAAAGTGTATACACCCCACACTCAGGTGTGATCAGAGCATTAGATTTAGCATGGCCTTATTATCGTTTCTCTCAGAGCTGTGGTCAATGTCATGGTCACAGCATTTGCATTGGCCTGGCACTGAGACTGACAGTGACAGAAATAGTTGTAGACGTGACGGGTTCCCGTTCTGCGTCTAGACTGAGACGGAGTCAGACTTGGTATCGAAGACACCTCACACTCTGTGGGCGACCTTCGCGCGCGCTGGCAAGGGGTTACTTCGTTACCAAGAGTCAGACTTGGTAACGAAGCAACCCCTTGTCAGCGCGCACGAAGGGGTTGCTTCGAAACCAAGGGCAAGAGTCAGACAGGATTGAAAACATGTGCCCGGTGTCGTACGTACCATGCCGTTTAGACGGGCCGTGTGAAACGGTCGTGGTCTCTAGTCTCTACCCGTTAGACGGAGTGGGACGAAATCAAACGGTGTACTTTGACGAACTTTCAGGACTGTGGACGTCGTCTAGACGGGGTTTACCCAAGAGCGCGAGAATCTGAGGTATTCATCGCCTATGTCAGCCGCGCACCTCTTTCTCTGCGCGCGCGGAAAATATTCCTCAATCCCGGCTGCTTGCGGAGGGAGAGTTGGTCTCACTTGCACTCCCAGTTCAGTTCCCGATCAGCTAAACCGTTCTCACCAGTGTGTAACAGTGATTAAATATTCGTATTATTATTTGCTTGTTACCAAGAAGCTGCATTGCATGTGAAGGGGCTCGGAAATGTTCCGGTTCAGGTCATGTACATTCAGGTCACGCCCATGCCACCAATCGGTTCAAAAGTTACAAAAATTATCTCAAGAACGGGACGTCTGATTTCAAATTCCCGCGACAGGACAAGTATACACACATTGAATAAGATCTGTGCAAAATTTGGGGGTCCTATCTTCAAAGATGTACAAACGGCAGCATCACCTCCGACAAAGCAGGATTTTAGAGTCTACCACTGTCATTTTTGTGTCATGCGCGCGATTTTGGAAAAGTGTATACACCCCAATAGTAATGGTGATAGTACTCCTCCTTGCGGGCAACCTTTTGTGATTTTCGTTGTTTGTTTTTCTCCTGCGAATTCCACTGTTAGTTTCCGGTTTTTGAGCCAGTTTGATATCCAGTTTTTTGTATGGTTGTCTATGTTGGTCCTGTCCATGGCTGTTTCTATGGCATTGAAGCTTACGTTGTCGAATGCCCCTTGTATATCTAGAAACATGGCTAAGACCATTTCTCCTGTTGCCAGTCTTTTTTCTATTCTGTGGACACATTTGTGTAGGGCTGTTATCACTGATTGGCCCTTTCTGAAACCATGTTGTTTTGCTGATAGGAATTTATAGATCTCACATTTTGCTTCTAAGTGCCATAGTACTAGTTTCTCGTATAATTTCAGGATTGTTGGAGATAGAGTAATGGTTCTATATGATTTGGCATTTTGGTAACATTCTTTGCCCGGTTTCGGTAGGAATATGCCCTTACTGTAGGTCCAGTTTTCTGGGGGTGTCTGTAGTCTATGTGATGCCTTGAAAATGGTTGCGATGGCGTCGTTTAGTAGTCCTGCTCCTTCCTTGAGCATTCCATTGCTTACTCCATCTGGTCCAGGTGCCTTATTTAGTGGTAGGGTATTTATTGCTCTCGCTATTTTTTCTTTACTGAACGTGTTTTCTTCCTTTCCGTTTCTCTCTTTACTATATTTTATGATATGGCTGGTTGTCGTGTTTTCACCGAAGTGATAGTCCAGTAGATTTTTTAGTGATTCTGCTGGGCTAGTTGCTGGTTTATCAGCTTTGTCTTTTATTGTCCCTGGTTGTATTTTATGCTGACCTGTGAGTTTTAATATTTTGTTTAGTCTTGCTGCTTGGTGTGTTCCAGTTATGTTACCTGTGAACTCGGACCATGATTGCTGTTGTGCTTTCATTGCAATTTTTTCGTACTCTTCATTTGCTATTATGAGTTTTCTGTCTATTTTCTTAGTATTTTTTCGGTTTTTTCTTTTGTTTAGGAGCTTTATTATTTTAATTTTTGCTTTGTTTACTTCTTCTTTTTGCCATATTAATTTATTTGGTTTCCCGCTAGAGTATGTTAGTGGGCAGGCTATTTTCCAGCATCTCATAATTTCCTTGTGGAGTTTGTGTGATGCCCTATTTAATTCTTTATAAGTTTGAATATTTTGCTTTTCGATTTCTTTTATGATCCTTGATTTCTTTATTTCGTCTCTGAATTTATTCCAGTCTGTATTTCCTTCTATCCTCCTCTTTTTGTTTCTTGTTGTTTCCCGCATTTTGAATCTTATGTATCTGTGATCGGAGCTTGTCGGTTCATCGGATACTCTCCAGTCCTTTATATCCCTTGTCGCGTCCTTATTTACCAGTGTAACGTCTATAATTGTGCTTTGTCCCCTTGAGTTAACGAACGTCGGTTTTTGTCCCTTGTTCAGCCATTGTAGGGCGTTCTCGTTTATGGCTTCCATTAGGGTTTCTCCTCGCTTGTCCGTGTTCTTATCTCCCCATTTTTTGTGGTGTGAGTTTGTGTCCGTCCCTATTATTAGTTTGGCCTTTAGTTTGTCCGCTCTGTCCTTTATCTGTTTGATTAGTTTTGTGTTTATATCTTTTGTTTGGTCCATGTAGATGCTGCTTAGTATTATGTTCGTTTTTTCGTGCTTTATTAGTATTGTGCATGCGTCCTTCTCGTTTCCTATATCCATCTTCCATGCTTGCGCTGCCATCTTTTTTGGCAATGCTATCGCTGCTCGAGGTTTTTCTTCGTAGCTTTGAATTATTGTCATGTCTTTATGTATTGTTGCTACCTTCTTGTTTTTATAAGCGTATGGCTCGGTCATCAGTACTATGGGGTTTGTTTGTCCTACTATATTTGTGCCTAGCATCTTCATAGCTTGTCCTTTTTTCTTTAAGTTACATTGGATAATGTTCAGGTCTCCTTGTGTTTTGTTTGTATTGTCCATGATTTCGTTGTCAAGCTCTGTTTCGGTGTCACTTTCTGTGTCTACTTCTTTTTTGGTTTCTTTTGGTTTTTGCTGGTCTTTCTTGATTGGTTTCATGTAGTCCTTTAAGCTCCGTTGTGTTTTTTGTTTGGTTTTGTTTAGGTAGCCGCTGTTGATCGGTTTTTCGGGTGTTTTAGTCTGTTCTCGTTCCATATTCGTGGTCTCGCTTTGTTCAGTGGATTCGCCGGTTGTTTTCGTTTCCGTGTGTATTTCGCCTACTCTTTTGTTCTTTGGTTTTTGTCTTTTTACCGCATGGGGGTTTGATGGTGATCCGTTGGTTTTGGTCGGTAATTTACCTATTACTAGCCCTACTCTGTCATGGGTTTTTGGAGCTTTGTGTCTGTTGTTCCTAATAATTACGCGTTGTGACTGTGGTTGGTCTGGTCTACTAGTTGCGTCATTTGTAATAGTCATTGGTGGTATTAGTTGTTGTTTGTCATTTTTCTGTTTAAAGAGTGCGTCGTTTTTTGTTGTTTGTGTTAGGTCGTCTTTGATCATTTTCGTGTTGCAATTGTTTTGATTAAGCCCTAAATCGGGTATGCGCCCATAACTGGGGATATCGGGAGTGCGCCCAAAACTGGGGATAAGCCCTTCGCAGGGTATGGTCCCATTTCTGGGCGGATCCTTGGCTTTCGCCTCGGGCAGAGTAATCCCTTTTCGGGTGATAGTCCCATTTCTGGGCGGGTCCTCGACTTTTGTCGTGGGCGATGTTGTCCCATTTCGGGCGGTAATCCCATTTCTGGGTGGGTCCTCGACTTTCGCCGCGGGCGGTTTTATCCCATCGCTGGGTGGGTCCTTGGCTTTCGCCTCGGGCGTGGTTACTTAGAGAAGTGTGAGCAATGAGTGTGGGGTAAAAGTTGCTTGTGTAGGTTCGGTAGAGCAACAGCGAGAGAGGGAATTTAGTTATTGATTGCAGTTCCTATTTTCGCGCTGAAATTTCATCCAGTGCGGGGTATCCACTCACCGTGACTTGCGCGTGGTCCTTCTTACTTTGAGCTGCGCGGCTTTTATTTTGCGCGTGACAAGTGAGATTTTTAGGGCTGGCCTTGGCAGTTGGCCCCTTTTTTCTGCGGGACCGCGACTCCATTACCAGTGTCATTTCCACCATTCACCTTTTGGTGGGGGCAATTCAAATCGGTGTCCAGTTTCAAGTGGGAAGGTAGGGGGCGTATGCTACGCGGTGGGGGTGTATGTCCCCAGGAGATTTTGGACAGCCTATTTGAAATGCCCTTCCCTCAATACAAAGTTAGACACAATCGGAATACCAATAAAAATTTAAAGATTACAATTCAATTCTCCAAGTCATGGGCAGGTACCACTCATCTTCATTGAACTACCATAGGCTGTTGTAGTCTCCATGTTGAGCGCTCGTACTGTCATTTCTACTGCTCCCCGCTGTTAGTTTTGGGTCGTTTACGAGGCGTCTCGTATTGTTCCCCGTCATCGCGATCCTTGTTGTCCATGAGCTTGTTTACTGGTTTGTTCACTTGTTTGGCATCAATAAATTCATCCTCGCTGGCCTCGTCTTCTTCCTCCATGGTCTCTTCACTTCCGTTGTCTTGGGTCTGGTCTCTGTAGCTGAGGGGCGGGTCCTGTCCGTTGACTTCGCTTGCTGGGACCGATGGGTTCCTGTGTGGGGGGTATTTTTGATCAGTGTCATAGACTGTTACATGCTTGGTTTTCTGCCATGCATGCCGCAGTGCGTTTTAGTGCGGGGAGAATGGGCAAATTCACAATTGTAATGCATCATCTGTTCGCAATGGGGTTACCTTTGATTTCCCAGTTGTGGATCAAGCAGGAGGAGATTGGGACGAGGGAGGGTGCCTTGGATTCCCGGGTCTCTGTGGTTGAGGGTCAGGTGATCCTGTCTGTCAACATAGCTTGCCTGGTCCGTTTGGTTCCTGTGTGGGGGTAGTTTAGGACAATAATTGATAGTCAATCACATGACTGGTTTTTTACCAGTCGTGTCACTGTGCTGTAGGCCTCTATTTTTGTATCCGCTGTTCACGGTGGGCTTACCTTTGATATCCCAGCCGTGGGTCCAGTGGGTGTTGGTTCTGGCGAGGTAGTGGATATTGGGCAGGAGTAACCGGTAATCGGAGTGGTTGGGCACCTCTGTGGGAATTAGATGTTAGTGGTGCTTGTGGGGGAGTGTTGTTAATGTTG
>AVPN01001518.1:4799-18551 GCA_000695325.1 Pleurobrachia bachei | reverse complement strand
CTCTCTCTCTCTCTCTCTCTCTCTCTCTCTCTCTCTCTCTCTCTCTCTCTCTCTCTCTCTCTCTCTCTCCCTATTTTTTGAGTTGGTCTCATTTTATTTCATCTTATAAGAGTCCTGTTATGTTCTGCTAAGTTAATCAGCGGCTGTTTAGATATTAAACCCTCACCACATGTTCAATCAGTTTGTTTTTTATTCTTGGTTATTTGACTCCTCTCGGCTCTCATGACTCATCTTTCTTTATACTTACTTATGCTTTAACTGATACTGATAGTTACTTGGCACTAACGGCGGGTGTTATATTGTAGGAGTGAAGATGACAGCGAATGGGGAAGAGGCTGATCCTACTGCTGAAGTGGGTGCTGTTAATATCGAGATCAAGAAAAGTGACGAAAAAGGTAAGTCTTACCTACTCGTCGGGGGAGACATCTTCAAAAAGCCGAATTTAGTCTAACGTGCATGTCCTCCTCTAATATCCCTTCCTTCAAATCCTGATATTTTCCAGCAAAAGATGTAGAGGATGGTTCAACGGAAACAGAGGAAGAGGAAGAGGAGGAGGAGGGATGGGGTAACAAGACACAGTTCCTGCTGGCTTGTATCGGTCTTGCAGTGGGCCTCGGAAATGTCTGGCGGTTCCCCATGTTACTACACGAGAATGGAGGAGGTAATTATCGTGATTGAATTAATGGGCTAATTAACTGTCTAATTAACTGTCTAATTGATTGTCTGATCTAATCCTATGGTAGCCCCAGTGATTCCCGTGAAGCCCTGATTGGCCAATGATTTATGATGCCCGAAATGATAAGGTAAATTAATTAACGCACCTGCTCATGATTCTGACTTTCTCTCTGGCTCTATATAGCTCTCTTTTCCTTCTCTCACTCTCAAGTCACCCTCTTTTTTCATATTGTATGAAGAAAATAGAAATGATCTGTTGTTATGGTTTGGAAAACGAGAGTAATTCAATTTTCCTGGACCACAGCTCTTCTCTGAAAATGAATTTAAAATACTCTTACCGTCCATATATTTTCCCTCATTGAATGACTTATATGTATGACAAATGGCAATGTACATTGTACATAGTGAGTCACTATAGTGAGTCACTATTAGGGACCCTATAACTGTATCACGTAGTGACTATGATCCCTATTATAACTATACCATGTATCATATCATGTATAGCTGTATCATCATGACCCTCTTGTTCTCAGGTGCATTCCTGGTCCCATATATTCTAATGTTGGTGTTGGAGGGAATCCCAATAATGTACGTGGAGATGGCCATTGGACAGTATTTCCGGGGCGGTAGTGTGGTGTCGTGGCAACGAATTCACCCCTCACTCAAAGGAATAGGTGAGCGACCGTGTGCGGGGAATATATAGAGATTAGGATGGTTTGAAATGAGGTATAGAGACACATCTGCAGGTGATGTATGATACAACTTATCGAGCGAATCGTAAAATCATCTCAATTTCAGGGTTATGCTCCTTAGTTATTTCCTCCTTCCTCTGCATCTATTATGTTATGGTAATCGCCTGGATTCTCAACTACATTTGGGTCTCTTTAGACAGGTAAACAATCAGCCATCTCTTACCCTTTCTTGTCTAATATAGGGGGGGGGGGCTTTCGCTGCTGAACCGTCGCAGTTTGAGCAACAACACACAAGTTAACACAACATTTAAAACATTTTTTAATCAATAATAGTGTTGACTAGAATTTACAAGAATTTAATATTACATTCCCACACAGTGTCCCACCCTACGCTGGCTGCGATTACACTGATGACCTCTGCTGTACACAAGACAAGACGCTCTACTACTGGTATACTCAAGTTCTCAAGGTACTTTCTAAATATTGTTAGTAAATCACGGAATATATATGAGAGTCAATGTACTGTTTTATCCCATTCGAAGCCAGAGTGATCTATCTGTATCAGGTTCCCCGGGCTCACTTTCCTCCACCGGTAGGATTTCAGGAGAGAGAATACCACGTTGTTTTGGAGGGTCTTCCATTGGAACTTGTAGTAGATTTTCACTTTGTATTGGAACTTGTCGCAGATTTTCATTTTGAATTGGAGCGAGTCGCAGATTTTCATTTTGAATTGGAGCGAGTCGCAGATTTTCATTTTGTATCGGAACTTGCCGTAGATTCTCATTTTGCATTGGACTTTGCGTTGATCCTTGCATTGGGCCTTGTATTGGATTTTGCATTGGATTTTGCATTGGGCCTTGCATAGGATTTTGCATATAACCTCCCATTGGGCCTTGCATTGAACCTTGCATAGGATTTTGCATTGGTCCTTGCATTGGATTTTGCATATAACCTCCCATTGGCATTTGCGTTGATCCTCGATTTTGACTTTGCATTGGGCCTTGCATTGGATTTTGCATTGGGCCTTGCATTGGATTTTGCATTGGGTTTTGCAGATAACGCTTCATTGAGTCTTCCATCGGAGCTTGCATCGGATCTATATTTCGGTTGATCATGTCACCCAGGACAAATTCAGAAGGATCTGGGTCGACCGACTCCGAGTTGTGACCAATCCACTTAGAAACAATTTCCATAATATCGTCAAAAGGGACCCTGAAGACAAGATCATCATCGCCTAATACAATTGGAAATGGCAGCACTTCTGGGTTTGCTACCGATAGTTGGGGTACCTCTAGGTTTGGATCCGATAGATCAGGAACTTCTGGATTTCGTTCCGGGGGATTTGGTTCCACATTTATGTGTATTTCTGGGAGGGGTTCGGTTACAGCTGGTAAACCCATTATGACCGGAACCCCCGGGTCCATGGGATCCACAATAAAGTCATAACCACTCTCATCCTCGTCTTTGTTAGTGTTTATTGGCCGAGTGTTTGGTTTGAACGTTGGCCGGGTGTTTGGTTTCAGTGTTGGCCGGGTGTTTGCTTTGAGCGTTGGCCGCGGCGGGGCTGTCTCCTTATCCAACCATCCATTCACTCCGACCTCGTTGATAGCTCTAAGGTTTGAGAATGTCTCCTTCAGCTTCTGACTCCATTGACTAAATCGGTTCATAGAGTCCTTAGCCTGACGTGCCATTCTCTTTCTAGATAAATCCCTCAGCAACTTCCTCGTCTTCTCGATATCTTCCTCAACTTTCTTTGGGTCGGTCGTGGCATACCACCACCCTAATTCCGTCTCAGCCATGGACTTGAACTCAGGGCTTTTCATGTAGTGCTCTCTGAAGGTTGGCTCAATCTCTTTGGCAAGCGCCTTCCCAATTTCCCAGAGAGTGGTGTCGTCCGTTTTGAATTCTTGGTGGATCTTTTCAGATAAAGTGGGGAGTTTGTCCTCATTTTTAACGTACTGCCTGCTTGTTACGTTCATTAAACAGGCGCCGGTCATGAATTCCATGCACGAGTCGGTCAGTCTTTTCTCTGCCTTGAAGCAGACTTGGTGACGCTCCGCTTTCGTGTGTCTCTTGATAACATGAACAAGTTTCCCCAAGTCTGTGTTCCGGGTGTAATAGTAACTCTGGAAAGATGGGAAAATAGAAAACCAAATCGTCCGTCGGAGCATCTGAGAACAGTAATGACCCTCATCTTCCGATAGCCATCCCTGACCTACTAGAACCCCATTGACATATACCATGATGTACCGGTCATGCAGATATATACTATAGGGGAGCTGCTGTATATCATCACCCTCAATCAAGTCAGGGTCTATCTGGATCCTATTACAATACTCGATATCAAGGTAGTAGTCCCCTGGTGCTTCAGCTTTTTTCCAGTGATCATACCCCAGGACCAGGGAGCCTTTATTGTACTGCAGAATAGTGCCATCAGCGATAAACCAAAACATGTGATGGCTGCTATTGTGTTGCTGCTCATACGGCTCTGGGATGACCTCCCTGCCCATGTGTAACAGCGTGTGAGTAGTATTCACCGGTACAAACCGGTATCCCATCACCCCAAAACCCGTCTCCAGACCCGTGATGACAACTTCACCAGATATGATAAACTGGTCCTCACACCAAACCACAACCCCATCAGCGATCCCTCCGTTACAGTTGAATGTCGAGTCCGTGTCGTTCTGAAAGGTACACTCCTCGGTAAAATTGAACCAGACAATGGAAACTGAGAGATCGTGCCCCGGTATGTCGGTGTCCAATGTGATATCCGAAATGTAGACCTGTCTGAAAAACCTGAAGTAATACCAGTTCTTAGCATGGGAAACCTCCGGCAGAGAGCCATGTGGATCACCTGCCACTGTCTCATTGGCCCCCTCCAGGGTCCCTGCTAGAACCCATTCCGGTGTCAGCTCACCCCAGTAGGCATCCTCCATGCGGGGATAATGGGTGTCACTTGCCCCCAGATCAAACATCAGTTGTCCAATGTTGGCATCATGATACCGATAGTTGAAGTTGTCGTATGTCAGGAACTCGGTGGAAACGGACGTGGGAGGCGAGGTAAATTGTCCGAAAATCCGCGGGCTAGTATATGTTCCATCTTGAACCCCGAAACCCCCGAAAAATCTATTTTGGGACTGATCAATGTTGCCGCCGCTCGGTTGATCAATATTTCGAGGATCGCCTCTTCTTTGAATGACATTGTTATCCTGCTGTTTCTCAGGTGTTTCCTCAATTACTCCTCCAACTTCGATAACGTCGAGTCTGTAGTCGGATAGGTCTCCCGGTACTGGGGGCACTGCAGGTTTCAAAGCGTTAAAGTCAAGCCTTCCCTCAACCACAAGGGCAGGGAGGAGGAGAACGAGGTGAAACAATCGAACAAGCATTAGCGAGAAATGAGCCAGATTTTAGCATGTATCAATCTTTTCAAGCTCTCCTTCTAGGCAACCTTTAGGCATGCACTTGGCTCGTTCCAATGACGATGGGGCTCCTTGACCCATAATTACTATTAGAAGAGAGTCCCTCCCCATCTCTTTACTACAGCTGACATATAAAGGAAAGGACCTGTTTCCTGTTATAAATTATAATACTGATGGGCAAATATATTATATAGTTCTACTTGTTGATATTAACGTACTATGATTTCAGGCAAGTCCATCGATAAGTGATTTTGGTGCTGGTCCATCCTGGGAGTTAATTGTGTTCCTCATTCTCGCCTGGGTCGTCACATACCTGTGCGTCTTTCAAGGGGTTAAGAGCACTGGAAAGGTAAGAGCACTCTAAAAATAAAACGATCGACTTTAATCTCCCGGCCAACATACTCTTAGTATTTTTGGGTCGCGTGGTAGCACCTCCCTGGACAACATGACGTATTAATATCAATTATTTTACAGGCGGCGTATTTCGCAGCGACCTTTCCCTACATCTGTCTGTTCATCCTACTGATCAAGGGTCTAACCCTGCCAGGTGCTGACCAGGGATTGAAGAAACTTTTCACTCCTGATGTAAGAGGGCCCGATCCACTATTATGGAAGATTACTAATAATTAGCTTCAATTAGCAGTTAGTTAGATTTCGATTGTTGAACTAATTCTTCCGCTCAGTTTGGTGCACTATTAAAACCAACAGTGTGGATCAAAGCGGCAACCCAGATTTTCTTTTCTCTGAGTCTTGGGTTCGGTGCCCTGGTAGCTTTTGCGTCCTTTATGCCCTACAAGAATAACATCACAAGAGATACTTTGATTGTTGCAGTCATCAACTCGTTCACCTCTGTAAGTATGAACGGGGGGGTGGTCATGTTAATTTTGTTAATGTGTTAATGTTTCACGAAAAATTTCAAAATGTTAATTAACTGTTAATTAACAAAATTAACAAAAAAAGAAGATTTTTTGAAGTCTTTTGAAGCTTTTAATCCCGCTAAAACGGATCAGTTATGCTATTTTCTACGTTCTACTCATCCTTGCATTGGATTTTGCATTGGGCCTTGCATAGGATTTTGCATTGGGCCTTGCATTGGCATTTGCATATAACCTTGCATTGGATTTTGCATTGGATTTTGCATTGGACCTTGCATTGGGTTTTGCATTGGGCCTTGCAGATAACGTTTCATTGAGTCTTCCATCGGAGCTTGCATCGGATCTATATTTCGGTTGATCATGTCACCCAGGACAAATTCAGAAGGATCTGGGTCGACCGACTCCGAGTTGTGACCAATCCACTTAGAAACAATTTCCATAATATCGTCAAAAGGGACCCTGAAGACAAGATCTTCATCACCTAATACAATTGGGAATGGCAGCACTTCAGGGTTTACTACCGATACTTCGGGTACCTCTAGGTTTGGATCCGATAGATCGGGTACCTCTGGATTTCGTTCCGGGGGAGTTGGTTCCACATTGATGTGTATTTCTGGAAGGGGTTTGGTTACAGATGGTAAACCCATTATCACCGGAACCCCCGGGTCCATGGGATCCACAGGAATAAAGTCGTAGCCACTCTCATCCTTATCATTGTCGGGGGTTATTGGCCGGGTGTTAGGTTTGAGTGTTGGACGGGTGTTTGGTTTGAGCGTAGGCCGGGTGTTTGGTTTGAGAGTTGGCCGTGTGTTTGCTTTGAGTGTTGGCCGAGGCGGGGGTGTCTCCTCATCCAACCATCCATTCACTCCCACCTCATTCATAGCTCTAAGGTTTGAGAAAGTCTCCTTCAGCTTCTGACTCCATTGACTAAATCGGTTCATAGAGTCCTTAGCCTGACGTGCCATTCGCTTCCTGGATAAATCCCTCAGCAACTTCCTCGTCTTCTCGATATCTTCCTCCACTTTTTTAGGGTCGGTTGTGGCATACCACCACCCTAACTCCGTCTCAGCCATGGACTTAAACTCGGGGCTTTTCATGTAGTGCTCCCTAAACGTTGGCTCAATCTCTTTGGCGAGCGCCTTCCCAATTTCCCAGAGAGTGGTGTCGTCCGTTTTAAACTCTTGGTGGATCTTTTCAGATAAAGTGGGAAGTTTGTCCTCGTTTTTAACGTACTCCCTGCTTGTTGCGTTCATTAAACAGGCTCCAGTCATAAATTCCATGCACGAGTCAGTCAGCCTCTTCTCCGCCTCAAAGCAGACTTGGTGACGCTCCGCTTTTGTGTGTCTCCTGATAACATGAACAAGTTTCCCTAAGTCAACGTTCCGGGTGTAATAGTAACTCTGGAAAGATGGGAAAATTGAAAACCACATTGTCCGTCGGAGCATCTGAGAACAGTAATGGCCCTCATCTTCCGATAGCCATCCTTGACCCACGAGAACCCCATTGACATATACCATGATATACCTGTCATGCAGATAGATGCTATATGGGAGCTGCTGTATATCATCACCCTCAATCAATTCAGGGTCTATCTGGATCCTATTACAATGTTCGATATCAAGGTAGTAGTCCCCTGGTGCTTCAACTTTATTCCAGTGATCATACCCCAGGACCAGGGAGCCTTTATTGTACTGCAGAATGGTGCCATCAGCGATAAACCAAAACATGTGATGGCTGCTGTTGCGTTGCGGTTCTTGCGATCCTGTGATGACCTCCCTGCCCATGTGTAACAGCGTGTGAGTAGTATTCACTGGTACAAACCGGTATCCCATCACACCAAAACCAGTCTCCAGACCCGTGATGACAACTTCACTAGATATGATAAACTGGTCCTCACACCAAACCACAACCCCATCAGCGATCCCTCCGTTACAGTTGAATGTCGAGTCCGTGTCGTTCTGAAAGGTACACTCCTCGGTAAAATTGAACCAGACAATGGAAACTGAGAGATCGTGCCCCGGTATGTCGGTGTCCAATGTGATATCCGAAATGTAGACCTGTCTGAAAAACCTGAAGTAATACCAGTTCTTAGCATGGGAAACCTCCGGCAGAGAGCCATGTGGATCACCTGCCACTGTCTCATTGGCCCCCTCCAGGGACCCTGCTAGTACCCATTCCGGTGTCAGCTCACCCCAGTAGGCATCTTCCATGCGGGGATAATGGGTGTCACTAGCCCCCAGATCAATCATCAGTTGTCCAATGTTGGCATCATGATACCGATAGTTGAAGTTGTCGTATGTCAGGAACTCGGTGGAAACGGACGTGGGAGGCGAGGTAAATTGTCCGAAAATCCGCGGGCTAGTATATGTTCCATCTTGAACCCCGAAACCCCCGAAAAATCTATTTTGGGACTGATCAATGTTGCCGCCGCTCGGTTGATCAATATTTCGAGGATCGCCTCTTCTTTGAATGACATTGTTATCCTGAGGTTTCTCAGGTTTTTCTTCAACTAATCCTCCAACTTCGATAACGTCGAGTCTGTAGTCGGATAGGTCTCCAGGTACTGGGGGTACTGCAGGTTTCAAAGCGTTAAAGTCAAGCCTTCCCTCAACCACAAGGGCAGGGAGGAGGAGAACGAGGTGAAACAATCGAACAAGCATTAGCGAGAAATGAGCCAGATTTTAGCATGTATCAATCTTTTCAAGCTCTCCTTCTAGGCAACCTTTAGGCATGCACTTGGCTCGTTCCAATGACGATGGGGCTCCTTGACCCATAATTACTATTAGAAGAGAGTCCCTCCCCATCTCTTTACTACAGCTGACATATAAAGGAAAGGACCTGTTTCCTGTTATAAATTATAATACTGATGGGCAAATATATTATATAGTTCTACTTGTTGATATTAACGTACTATGATTTCAGGCAAGTCCATCGATAAGTGATTTTGGTGCTGGTCCATCCTGGGAGTTAATTGTGTTCCTCATTCTCGCCTGGGTCGTCACATACCTGTGCGTCTTTCAAGGGGTTAAGAGCACTGGAAAGGTAAGAGCACTCTAAAAATAAAACGATCGACTTTAATCTCCCGGCCAACATACTCTTAGTATTTTTGGGTCGCGTGGTAGCACCTCCCTGGACAACATGACGTATTAATATCAATTATTTTACAGGCGGCGTATTTCGCAGCGACCTTTCCCTACATCTGTCTGTTCATCCTACTGATCAAGGGTCTAACCCTGCCAGGTGCTGACCAGGGATTGAAGAAACTTTTCACTCCTGATGTAAGAGGGCCCGATCCACTATTATGGAAGATTACTAATAATTAGCTTCAATTAGCAGTTAGTTAGATTTCGATTGTTGAACTAATTCTTCCGCTCAGTTTGGTGCACTATTAAAACCAACAGTGTGGATCAAAGCGGCAACCCAGATTTTCTTTTCTCTGAGTCTTGGGTTCGGTGCCCTGGTAGCTTTTGCGTCCTTTATGCCCTACAAGAATAACATCACAAGAGATACTTTGATCGTGGCAGTTATCAACTCGTTCACATCTGTAAGTAATTCTTACCTCCACTAATAATCTGAATCAAATAAATAATAATATAAAAATAAAAAAAATGAATAAATATATCTCCTTGTCTAATGACCCCCCCTCCCCCAGATTCTAGCTGGTGTGTGTATTTATTGTATCTTGGGATTTAGGGCACACGAAACGGGAAGAAGTCTGGATGAGGTATGATAATATTATTGTGACACTATCTTTCACCCTTACCACATCTGCTGTTTGGATTGATTATCTTGTCCAATGTCCAGAGTGTGCATCAAAAACCCTTCACAAAAACCCTACACACGCTAATTACCTTTCTTTTAGGTGAGCTATGGTGCAGGGTTGACCTTTATTGCAATCACTGAAGCTGTTAGTAGGATGGAGGGGACACCCTTTTTCGCCTTCGTTTTCTTTTTCATGCTCTTCAACCTCGGTGTCAGCTCACAGTTTGGTACCCTGGCGGGTCTCGTGACCCCCCTATACAACGATCTAAAACTCTTTGGAAACGCCCGGAAAGAGTTATGTGTGGGTAAGTTAACATATATAGTGAGAAGGTACACTTCCTTGTTAGGGACTTGTAGAGTGACTCTCTCCACAATGGAAGGGAGACCCTAACGACTCTTTCTTTTTAGCATTCCTCTCTGTGATTTTCTTTGGTGTTGGTATAATCTTTACGCCCGGCAATGGACAGTATATTCTTGACGTAAGTATAAAACCGATATAACTACCATATGGCTCGATTTGGATATATCAAATGAGACCTTATGCCTCTGAAAACATTCCCACATACTGTTTATCATCTGTCATATTCTCTCAGCTATTCAACAACTATCCTGTTACGATGCCACTGCTAGTCGTCAGTATCACTGAGGCCATAGCTATAGGGTGGATATTTGGAATCGAGAAGTAAGAATGCGACCCCCCTTCCCTGAATAAGAATAATTGATTCAACATCACAGCAAATCAAATACAAGATAATACCTTCTTAATCTTATTATATGCTTTTCTTTTCATTTTCTGTTCCCAATTCTGACCTCATTATTTCCAGTTTTGACGCAGCTATTCGTGATATGACGGGAGCTCCGTGTCCCACATACTTCAAGATCTGTATCAAGTATGTCTCTCCTGTTCTCATGATCTTCCTACTTATCTGGACACTTGTGGACGCTATCATGCACCCCCAGACTTATGATGTCTTCGTCAACTGTAATCCCGTAAGTTCACCACTCTCAATCTGAATTTGAATCTCCCTGGATGAAGATCGGTAGATCTGCTAGATTATAGGCCCGAACAAATCTGCATTTGTTAGATTTCAGGTCCTAATAAATCTAGATTTTAGGCCCGAATAACGATCTGTAGATCTGCTAGATTTCAGACCCCATCATTATAAGATCCCACCCCAGGACGACATCATCAACAATCGGACAGCCACGTATACTGAGAATCTAGTACTCCCAGAGAGTGCACGTGTAGTTGGAGGGTTCATGGTGGCCCTGTGTACTATACCTGTGGCTGTCTACGGAGTCTGGAAACACATGACCATCAAGGAAATCAAAGAGTGCATCAATGGAACGTAGGTTACAATTATATGTTTGGGGTACACTGAGAGAGGGTTGAAGCGAGAAGTCGGAAGGAGGATTTGGTCGGGAGGGGGTCATGTCTCCAGACCCGTGATGACAACTTCACTAGATATGATAAACTGGTCCTCACACCAAACCACAACCCCATCAGCGATCCCTCCGTTACAGTTGAATGTCGAGTCCGTGTCGTTCTGAAAGGTACACTCCTCGGTGTAGTTGAACCAGACAATGGAAACTGAGAGATCGTGCCCCGGTATGTCGGTGTCTAGTGTGATATCCGAAATGTAGACCTGTCTGAAAAACCTGAAGTAATACCAGTTCTTAGCATGGGAAACATTAGGTAGAGAACCGTGTGGATCACCTGCCACTGTCTCATTGGCCCCCTCCAGGGTCCCTGCTAGAACCCATTCCGGTGTCAGCTCACCCCAGTAGGCATCCTCCATGCGGGGATAATGGGTGTCACTTGCCCCCAGATCAAACATCAGTTGTCCAATGTTGGCATCATGGTATCTGTAGTTGAAATTGTTGTATGTCAGGAACTCGGTGGAAACGGAAGTGGGTGGCGAGGTAAATTGTCCGAAAATCCGCGGGCTGGTATATGTTCCATCTTGAACACCGAAACCCCCGAAAAATCTATTTTGGGACTGATCAATGTTGCCGCCGCTCGGTTGATTAATATTTCGAGGATCGCCTCTTCTTTGAATGACATTGTTATCCTGCTGTTTCTCAGGTGTTTCCTCAATTACTCCTCCAACTTCGATAACGTCGAGTCTGTAGTCGGATAGGTCTCCCGGTACTGGGGGCACTGCAGGTTTCAAAGCATTTAAGTCAAGCCTTCCCTCAACCACCACAAGGGAAGGGAGGAGGAGAACGAGATGAAACAATCGAACAAGCATTAGCGAGAAATGAGCCAGATTTTAGCATGTACCAATCTTTTCAAGCTCTCCTTGGGGGATCTTCTAGGCAACCCCTTTAGGCATGCACTTGGGTCGTTCCAGCTGATGACGATGGGAGCTCCTTGATCCATAATTACTATTACAAGAGTCACTCCCCAATGGGGAGTCCCCATCTCTTTACTACAGTTGACATACAAAGGAACTGGAAGGGACATATATAAATTGTTTACTGTTATAATTGTTATAACTAATGCGGCAATGATATAGTTCAACTTGTTGGTATTAACGTACTATGATTTCAGGCAAGTCCATCGATAAGTGATTTTGGTGCTGGTCCATCCTGGGAGTTAATTGTATTCCTAATTCTCGCCTGGGTCGTCACATATCTGTGCGTCTTTCAGGGGGTCAAGAGCACTGGCAAGGTAAGAGCACTCTAAATACACATGTTAATAAAGTCTGTCTGGCGGCACCAGACCCCATTTGATGGCGTCTCGGCGCCAGAAACAATTTAATAAAACATTCGACTTTAATTTATATAGCACCTACCTGAACAACAACGTATCAAAAACATCAATTATATTACAGGCGGCGTATTTCGCAGCGACTTTTCCCTACATATGTCTGTTCATCCTACTGATCAAGGGTCTAACCCTGCCCGGTGCTGACCAGGGATTGAAGAAACTTTTCACACCTGATGTAAGAGAACCCGATCCACTATTATATAGAACATGGCTAATAATTAGCTTCAACTAGCAGTTAGTTAGATCTCGATTGTTACACTAATTCTCCTGCTCAGTTTGGCGCTCTATTAAAACCAACAGTGTGGATCAAAGCGGCAACCCAGATTTTCTTTTCTCTGAGTCTTGGGTTCGGTGCCCTGGTAGCTTTTGCGTCCTTTATGCCCTACAAGAATAACATCACAAGAGATACTTTGATTGTTGCAGTCATCAACTCGTTCACCTCTGTAAGTATGAACGGGGGGGTGGTCATGTTAATTTTGTTAATGTGTTAATGTTTCACGAAAAATTTCAAAATGTTAATTAACTGTTAATTAACAAAATTAACAAAAAAAGAAGATTTTTTGAAGTCTTTTGAAGCTTTTAATCCCGCTAAAACGGATCAGTTATGCTATTTTCTACGTTCTACTCATCCATTCTCCACTCTCTAGATGGATTTATATCCCATATTAACCCCATTCTCCCCTCTCTAGATGGATTTATTAACATTATTAACATTTTCGTTAGGGTGGGAAGGCTTCGAATGGGAGATTGAACGCAACCAGCCAATTTCTTCACCAATATGTCCGTAATGGTCTCACCAATATTAATTAATTAACACCAATAAGTTCGGTAACATGCGGTGTGAGGTGGAATATGATCATTTCCGGATGGGTGTGGTACCTTAATTTTCAGCCTGTGGCAAAAAACATGAATAATCTTAGAATAGAAATAGAGAAAAAGCTAGGGTCATTAAAATGATCAGCGTCCTCGCAGTAGTGGGGGTAGACACCAAAATTAAGTCTCTATCTTGTCATGTTAGTTAGATAATTATATAATTATATATGCGCATAGTTTTTGCCATATGGCTATAGCCACTTAGGATCGGTTTCGAGACTTTTCACTGGTGCCATTTTTTAGGCAATGGCCAAGTTATGGGGGGTCGTGGTTGGACTTTTAAGCTTTATCTCCAACCGTTTAGCCGTTATTTGGATTCAAAGTTGCTGAAAATTAGCAAAAAATAATAAAAAGTAAGATTTTGAGCACCTTTGAATCCAAATAACGGCTAAACGGTTGGAGATAAAGCTTAAAAGTCCAACCACGACCCCCCATAACTTGGCCATTGCCTAAAAAATGGCACCAGTGAAAAGTCTCGAAACCGATCCTAAGTGGCTATAGCCATATGGCAAAAACTATGCGCATATATAATTATCTAATTATCTAACTAACATGAAAAGATAGAGACTTAATTTTGGTGTCTACCCCCACCAATGCGAGGACGCTGATCATTTTAATGACCCTAGATTTTTCTCTATTTCTATTCTAAGATTAGGCATGTTTTTTGCCACAGGCTGAAAATT
>AVPN01001513.1:0-17778 GCA_000695325.1 Pleurobrachia bachei | reverse complement strand
ATAAGAACTGATGATCAACTAACGTTGTGAAACAATTGTTTTCTTGATAAAACACTCGTGTTTTTATTTGTAATTATCTAATTATCTAAATAACCAGATGAGATAGAGACTTAATTCCGGCACCTATCCCCACTAATGCGAGGACGCTACACAGTGTGGTTGCTAAGTTGGAATGAATCGCCATGAATCATTTTTTCTGTTATTGATTGGGTAATTATCTACTGATATCCGGAGTTTCAGCCCAAACGGTTGAGCCACTAAGGATCGCAAGCCGCTTTTGTGACCCTTGTTTTTGCTGTTTATTGCAGTGCGCATGGGTTGTATTCGTGCACATACGGTTGTATAGTATAAAACTGGGTCTTTATAGCCAAATATCGCCATGAATCATTTTTTCTGTTATTGATTGGGTAATTATCTACTGATATCCGGAGTTTCAGCCCAAACGGTTGAGCCACTAAGGATCGCAAGCCGCTTTTGTGACCCTTGTTTTTGCTGTTTATTGCAGTGTGCATGGGTTGTATTCGTGCACATACGGTTGTATAGTATAAAACTGGGTCTTTATAGCCAAATATCGCCATGAATCATTTTTTCTGTTATTGATTGGGTAATTATCTACTGATATCCGGAGTTTCAGCCCAAACGGTTGAGCCACTTAGGATCGCAAGCCACTTTTGTGACCCTTGTTTTTGGTGTAAAATCGGGAAAAAATCGGGCAAAAATTTTGAAATTTTAAAATTTCAAAACACGGAAATTAGTCCCTAGAACATCCCAATACACGTGCAACACTTGAAAATTGTGTTTTCAAAATTTTTCCACTTAGCAAATTATATATATATATATATTATACACATTATGATTACATACAACAAGAGTACAACAACAAGAGTTCCTGCGCTATAATGCTTTGTTATTGCTTGAAGGAAATAACTCTGGGAATGAGGCTGAGTTAAATGATCGCAATGAGGCTACTAAATGAATAACCATGATGATGGGATATTTCATTTGCCCCTAATATAAAGTGGATAAATGTTTCAATTCCTTTGGAATGACGTTTGAAGAACCATTTATCCGCTTTGTTGAAGGGACTGGTCACGTGGCCGTTAAAGTGGTTTCCTGCATGCTACATCAGCAAGATATTCATTAGATTACGGCTCAACGATTGTAGAATTATCTATCCCATCTTTTCAACGGACCATTGCAGTTTCATTGAGTCTTGTCTCGGGGTTCTACAATCATGCACAACACTGCTTCCCCCGAACCATGTGAAGAGTGTACCGGTATGTGGTCACCACCTAGCGGCTGGTGGAACGATTGGACGGGACCTACTGATTGGTGGGAAGATTGGACAGGACATACTGATGACTGGTGGATAGAAGACCACCATTATTATCACGATGAGGGCAGGGGTTTTCCCATTGCTGGCCTCACCTCCTTAACCACGTACATATTAGTTCTTGTTGTCAGTGGCTTTGGTATTCTAACAAACATTACTTCACTAATCCTGAATGCCCTCTTAAAAGAGAGAGGTCTTCCCTCCCAACTAACAAGACTTCTCAACATTGTGGATACAGTTGTCTGCCTCATCGCATTACTTGCCTATCTTGATACTGGAGATATCGTACATATGATGTTCAAAGATAATCTATCGTATCTTCTGATCCGTGTGTCCGCAATGGTTACCTGTCTCCTAAGCGTGTCTCGGACCATCAAGATAACATATCCCTTCTATCAGATCTCGTCGAAAGGAATCTGGTGGTCTTGTGCGGGAATCACAGCTGTCCAAGTCGTTTCCGTAGTGTGCAGTCTCCTAACGGAGGGGGAAGTTTTCGAGGAATCGGAATGGAGATTCAATCCGTTTCACGTGGTCATGTTTGTTGAGATGGTGCTCATCCTGATAACTGTCCTTATCTCCACTATCCTGTCTATTTGGCAACTAGGAAAGTCTACCGAGATAGGAACCGAACACTCCCTGAAACGCCGAGCAACCATCACCATAATCATTATCTCTGTTCTCTACCTTATTTTCAATGGAATCCTAATGATTGCATTTCTGGATAACGTGCTGATTCTCAATTCAACACCCCAAGAAATTGAGCGGTTTTCTCTCTACCTTGGATCGCCCCTGAATTCTACCCTAAATCCTCTGGTTATTCTGGCTAGGAAGAAAACTGTACGACAGCTGGCAGTTTTTAACATTTACAACAAGAAACGTTTAGGTGGTAATAGAGTCGGTACGGTATAGAGACGCACCAATCGATTCTGGAAATTGCATCTACCACCTTCATCAATTACTGTGACAGATGGTTCACACTTATATCTAGATCTAGATCTTAGAGATAGAGACAAAAAATAGTAAGGGTATAGTTCAGTGGGGATTATAAGTGGTATAATATCCGAAAACCGGTGAACCGAGACAGAATTGTAAATAGTGTGTGATATGAAGAAGACAGTGATATCAGTTGTTATGTTCTTGGGCACGGAGAGAGAGAGGGTCAAACAAGGCAAGATATATCACTTGAAACACTTCGGAAACAGTGGTGTTATTTCAAGTGGAGGGATTTATTGAAAATATCTATATTTAAAAGAGGATGAAAGTTGATGTTATTATCATGAGAGTTATCAGTCAATAGAATAAAGTGTCATTATATGAGTTTCTGAACTCTATCTATGTACTTTGACTTTCTATAACATTGCTGCAAATAACATTACCAACACCAACCCATGGTTCCACGACCTTTTCTCCTGGCCACCACTTCTATCTGTTGTATCATTTCCCACTGCATCGGAAAAACAGCACAAAAACTCGGGTATGATATCATGAATCATCTCCTAGTTCACGTCCCCTCTATAGGGGCTCCCCTCGTTCAAGTGCTCGTAATCTTGTTCTATCAACCTTAGTACTTTTTGGAGGAATTCGGGGAGATCACAGGAGACACGGTTAAATAACTTCAACATACCCAGATAGGAGTACTGTCTCTTGACCCTTTTTGTGGTGGAGTTGGTGGTGCAATATAAGGGTGAGAGGAAGGTGTGAACAAGGTTCTGGTGGTCAAGTAGGGTTGTTAGGATAACACAAGAGATAGCAGTTGAGTTCGGTTGGCAGTGTGAGATATAGAGGGAGTAGCTGATGAGGGACCTAAAATTTATCTCCCTATCCTCCCCACACATAACTAAATGCAGTACATCGTTAGCTTCGCTCTCCAAACATCTATCAAATCGTTTTCTGTCCTTGGGATTGAGATTAGCTGAAAAATCAACATACTCCATAGTAATCACCCCAAGAAATTGAGCGGTTTTCTCTCTACCTTGGATCGCCCCTGAATTCTACCCTAAATCCTCTCGTTATTCTGGCTAGGAAGAAAACTGTACGACAGCTGGCAGTTTTTAACATTTACAACAAGAAACGTTTAGGTGGTAATAGAGTCGGTACGGTATAGAGACGCACCAATCGATTCTGGAAATTGCATCTACCACCTTCATCAATTACTGTGACAGATGGTTCACACTTATATCTAGATCTAGATCTTAGAGATAGAGACAAAAAATAGTAAGGGTATAGTTCAGTGGGGATTATAACCGAAAACCGGTGAACCGAGACAGAATTGTAAATAGTGTGTGATATGAAGAAGACAGTGATATCAGTTGTTATGTTCTTGGGCACGGAGAGAGAGAGGGTCAAACAAGGCAAGATATATCACTTGAAACACTTCGGAAACAGTGGTGTTATTTCAAGTGGAGGGATTTATTGAAAATATCTATATTTAAAAGAGGATGAAAGTTGATGTTATTATCATGAGAGTTATCAGTCAATAGAATAAAGTGTCATTATATGAGTTTCTGAACTCTATCTATGTACTTTGACTTTCTATAACATTGCTGCAAATAACATTACCAACACCAACCCATGGTTCCACGACCTTTTCTCCTGGCCACCACTTCTATCTGTTGTATCATTTCCCACTGCATCGGAAAAACAGCACAAAAACTCGGGTATGATATCATGAATCATCTCCCAGTTCACGTCCCCTCTATAGGGGCTCCCCTCGTTCAAGTGCTCGTAATCTTGTTCTATCAACCTTAGTACTTTTTGGAGGAATTCGGGGAGATCACAGGAGACACGGTTAAATAACTTCAACATACCCAGATAGGAGTACTGTCTCTTGACCCTTTTTGTGGTGGAGTTGGTGGTGCAAAACAAGGGTGAGAGGAAGGTGTGAACAAGGTTCTGGTGATCAAGTAGGGTTGTTAGGATGACACAGGAGATGGCAGTTGAGTTAGGTCGGCAATGTGAGATGTAGAGGGAGTAGCTGATGAGGGACCTAAAATTTATCTCCCTATCCTCCCCGTCCTCCCCACACATAACTAAATGCAGTACATCGTTAGCTTGATTCTCCAAACATCTATCAAATCGTTTTCTGTCCTTGGGATTGAGATTAGCTGAAAAATCAACATACTCCATAGTAATTCCTCGAAGGTCTAGGGCCCCCGAGCAAGTCAGCCTGTGTACCACACTCAGACAGGCACTCATTACAGGATTCTGGACCCGGTCTGGCCAGTCATTGTCACCGCTACAGAGGTATGCTTCAGCAAGGCGCAGTGCAACTGCTTCGTTAGTTGTGGCACTGAGGGAAAGAAGGAAGGTTAAAACATGGGTGGTTGAACTGTTACCCGGTGTTTGAACTAGCAGTATAGTTGCTGCTAGTAGAAGGGTTATTTTGTGCTCGAAGATCACTCCTTGGCACACGGTGTGGTATATGTTAAGGAAAGGTTATCAATGGTTACCAATGGTTACCTTGATTACCATGATTGCCATTGTTACTAGGGTATATTGGCAAACAGCTTTCTCACTTACAGTGCACCTCCCACCAGTTCAGCGATGGCAATAACAAGGAAAGGGGACATACCAGCAATACGAACTGATCTGGGAACAGCTGGGCACGACTAGGAAGAGAGAGATGAGGGTGCATGGTTTCAGTGTCACTAACAATCTTCTGGTGCTCCTGATCATTAGACATCCCCCCCACAGAGACAGACATGTGACGCAGAGGGAGACACAGTGGGAAGAGGAAAGTGTGGCACATCTGGTGTACCAAGTTGTTGTGTTAAAGTATGGAACGCGCGGAGCCTTAGTCCAGATAGAGTTGCGCGGTTTGGCGCGCCTTTCAAAGCGCCGCGATACCTTTTTCCCACGCTCACACACAAAATACAAATGACAAACCTTGTCACACATTTTGACAAACACAGAATACTGCAGTAACCCCGAAACTACACAAACACCCCAATTTTGTCTTGATATCACACTAACACTAACCACCATTTCCCTTTCTAGCAATATGTCACATTTGGACGAGATCAGGAACAAAATACACTTGGATGTGTTCACTGTCCGAAACACTGAAGACACCCGGTATCCAGGAACCTACACTGGCTACGATGATTCCTGGGACTTCAACAAATTCCGAAACAATTTCAAGATCCAGATCATTCGTCGAGAGGACCGGGAAATAGAGTTTGATATGATTGGCGTGGACACCCCTTTTGCCAATGCTTTTAGACGGATACTCATTTCCGAGGTGCCTACTATGGCCATAGAAGAGGTGTTCCTATACAATAATACGAGTGTTATTCAAGATGAGGTGCTGTGTCACAGACTTGGACTGCTACCTATCAACATTGATCCGAGGTTAGTAGTGACCCCCCTAGCCTCCCCCTCGAAATAACCCGTATAGATTTATCCTTCCCCTTTCCTCTAGTTGTAACAACACCCCCTTCCCCCACCACCTAGTTGTAACAGCATGAACACTCCCTAGTTAACTATAGTTGTTACTTAACAACGCCCCTTAGTTGTTACTTATTACACTCTCTTGACTCTTAATAACATATCTACCGAAGGGATAGTTTTCCTTTAGCCAATATGTAATTCCCTTATTCCAGGTTATTTGAAATGAAGGGAGAGGGCGATGCGGTGGATGCAAAAAACACCCTCCAGTTCAAACTAAAAATGCGGTGTAAGAGAAACAAGAAGGCTCCGGCTGACACGACCAATCCTGAAGAGATCTATACCAACTCGAAAGTTTTCACCCGTCATATGGAGTGGGAACCACTGGGAAACCAGAGAGAGTGGCTAAAAGGTTCGTGTGTATGGGGGATAAACATTGTTGCTGAATTTTCAATTTTACCAACCCTATGACATAAAATACCTTGTTATGTTCTAACCCTCCTTTAATCTGTTTCACCGTGCGTTGAGACAGGTTCGAGCAAGGGAATACCCCGATCTAAATCTCTCTTTCTCCCAATATCAGGTGGTGGGAATACCCCGATCTAAATCTCTCTTTCTCCCAATATCAGGTGGTGTTAAATTTTGTCACGACGATATTTTGATAAATGTCCTTCGTCCCGGCCAAGAGATCGACATGACGATGCACGCAGTAAAGGGTATTGGATCAGATCACGCCAAGTTTTCTCCCGTCGCCACGGCCACATACCGTCTCCTCCCTGAAATTCAACTTCTGAAAGAATTCCGAGGGTCAGCGGCAGAAAAGTTGAAATCCTGTTTCTCGCCGGGTGTTATTGAGATAGAGAATGGGGTTGCAGTGGTTAAAAACGCACGTCTCGACTCTGGCAGCAGGGAAGTCCTCCGACACCCTGAGTTGGCTGAGGGAGTTAAATTATTGAAATTGCGGGATCACTTCATTTTTACCATTGAATCAACGGGAGCAGTTGATCCCCTTGAGTTGCTGAGAGAGGCGGTTAAGGTTTTAAAGGGGAAATGTGAGGTCTACAGGAAGGAGCTGGATGTGCTGACCACGTGAACCGGGACCCAATCATAGACTCTGATTTTTTAGTTATTTAACGGTTTTAACTCTTCTTAATTTATTCTTGATACTCCTGTTTTTAATCCATGATTTTCCCACTGATGACCCCCCCTTCCCCTCTCTCTCTCCCTCCCTATGTAGTATGACACTGTTCGGTAACACTGCAGCCTCCTCCAACTCCACTAGTGGCTCCTTATTTGGCAACAAGAGTCTCTTCGGTAGCACCCCGGCCGCATCCAGTACCGGTAACACACCCTCTCTATTTGGTAGCACCCCAGCATCCTCCTCAACCGGGCTATTTGGTAGCACCCCAGCAGCAAGCACCGGTAATATAATAAACATTTTAGCCACACCGCTTATTTGAAATTTACTCTTCACAAAGTATGTCTAAAGTCATTTCCATTTCCCAGGTACTTCTCTGTTTGGAGCTAAACCCGCTGCCAGTACCGGGGGGTTGTTTGGTGGAACAGCGGCCAGTAGTTCGGGGAGCGTGTTTACATTTAATAAACCAGCCACGACCCCGGGAACGGGTCTATTTGGGTCTACCACGACAACATCGACTACCGGAGGAGGGTTGTTTGGGACGGGTAGTACTGCCACTGGGGGATCTTCACTTTTCGGGAATACAGGTATAGGGCTAGATGGGGTTTGAACCGGTTTTATTAAAAAACGTTTTTAAAAACCGTGTTTATTAAAAATACCGTTTTGTTTAGGAACTGTCTCCTCTGTCTCTCTTTCACTTGATTCTGTTTGTCCTACAATTCTGCATCTGAACCGGTACTCCGACCCACTAACATCTAAGTTCTAACCATGTCAATTCTCTCCAGGTACCGCCACTGGATCGAGTTTGTTCGGGGGAGGTACCTCAGCAGGGGGCAGCTCTCTGTTTGGAAGTACTGGAACAACCGGAACAACTTCCTCTCTATTTGGGGGCGGACAAACTGCAACCACTGTAAGTTACTGGATCAATTGTGACAAGTGTTACCATGGTAACCTGTGACAAGTGTTACTATGGTAACCTGTGACAAGTGTTACCATGGTAACCTGTGACAAGTGTTACTATGGTAACCTGTGACAAGTGTTACCATGGTAACCTGTGACAAGTGTTACTATGGTAACCTGTGACAAGTGTTACCATGGTAACCTGTGACAAGTGTTACTATGGTAACCTGTGACAAGTGTTACCATGGTAACCTGTGACAAGTGTTACTATGGTAACCTGTGACAAGTGTTACCATGGTAACCTGTGACAAGTGTTACTATGGTAACCTGTGACAAGTGTTACCATGGTAACCTGTGACAAGTGTTACTATGGTAACCTGTGACAAGTGTTACCATGGTAACCTGTGACAAGTGTTACTATGGTAACCTGTGACAAGTGTTACCATGGTAACCTGTGACAAGTGTTACTATGGTAACCTGTGACAAGTGTTACCATGGTAACCTGTGACAAGTGTTACTATGGTAACCTGTGACAAGTGTTACCATGGTAACCTGTGACAAGTGTTACTATGGTAACCTGTGACAAGTGTTACCATGGTAACCTGTGACAAGTGTTACTATGGTAACCTGTGACAAGTGTTACCATGGTAACCTGTGACAAGTGTTACTATGGTAACCTGTGACAAGTGTTACCATGGTAACCTGTGACAAGTGTTACTATGGTAACCTGTGACAAGTGTTACCATGGTAACCTGTGACAAGTGTTACTATGGTAACCTGTGACAAGTGTTACCATGGTAACCTGTGACAAGTGTTACTATGGTAACCTGTGACAAGTGTTACCATGGTAACCTGTGACAAGTGTTACTATGGTAACCTGTGACAAGTGTTACCATGGTAACCTGTGACAAGTGTTACTATGGTAACCTGTGACAAGTGTTACCATGGTAACCTGTGACAAGTGTTACTATGGTAACCTGTGACAAGTGTTACCATGGTAACCTGTGACAAGTGTTACTATGGTAACCTGTGACAAGTGTTACCATGGTAACCTGTGACAAGTGTTACTATGGTAACCTGTGACAAGTGTTACCATGGTAACCTGTGACAAGTGTTACTATGGTAACCTGTGACAAGTGTTACCATGGTAACCTGTGACAAGTGTTACTATGGTAACCTGTGACAAGTGTTACCATGGTAACCTGTGACAAGTGTTACTATGGTAACCTGTGACAAGTGTTACCATGGTAACCTGTGACAAGTGTTACTATGGTAACCTGTGACAAGTGTTACCATGGTAACCTGTGACAAGTGTTACTATGGTAACCTGTGACAAGTGTTACCATGGTAACCTGTGACAAGTGTTACTATGGTAACCTGTGACAAGTGTTACCATGGTAACCTGTGACAAGTGTTACTATGGTAACCTGTGACAAGTGTTACCATGGTAACCTGTGACAAGTGTTACTATGGTAACCTGTGACAAGTGTTACCATGGTAACCTGTGACAAGTGTTACTATGGTAACCTGTGACAAGTGTTACCATGGTAACCTGTGACAAGTGTTACTATGGTAACCTGTGACAAGTGTTACCATGGTAACCTGTGACAAGTGTTACTATGGTAACCTGTGACAAGTGTTACCATGGTAACCTGTGACAAGTGTTACTATGGTAACCTGTGACAAGTGTTACCATGGTAACCTGTGACAAGTGTTACTATGGTAACCTGTGACAAGTGTTACCATGGTAACCTGTGACAAGTGTTACTATGGTAACCTGTGACAAGTGTTACCATGGTAACCTGTGACAAGTGTTACTATGGTAACCTGTGACAAGTGTTACCATGGTAACCTGTGACAAGTGTTACTATGGTAACCTGTGACAAGTGTTACCATGGTAACCTGTGACAAGTGTTACTATGGTAACCTGTGACAAGTGTTACCATGGTAACCTGTGACAAGTGTTACTATGGTAACCTGTGACAAGTGTTACCATGGTAACCTGTGACAAGTGTTACTATGGTAACCTGTGACAAGTGTTACCATGGTAACCTGTGACAAGTGTTACTATGGTAACCTGTGACAAGTGTTACCATGGTAACCTGTGACAAGTGTTACTATGGTAACCTGTGACAAGTGTTACCATGGTAACCTGTGACAAGTGTTACTATGGTAACCTGTGACAAGTGTTACCATGGTAACCTGTGACAAGTGTTACTATGGTAACCTGTGACAAGTGTTACCATGGTAACCTGTGACAAGTGTTACCATGGTAACCTGTGACAAGTGTTACCATGGTAACCTGTGACAAGTGTTACCATGGTAACCTGTGACAAGTGTTACCATGGTAACCTGTGACAAGTGTTACCATGGTAACCTGTGACAAGTGTTACCATGGTAACCTGTGACAAGTGTTACCATGGTAACCTGTGACAAGTGTTACCATGGTAACCTGTGACAAGTGTTACCATGGTAACCTGTGACAAGTGTTACTATGGTAACCTGTGGCAAGTGTTACTATGGTAACCACTAACTCGCTAACATAACCATCTCCTCTGCAGGTGGTAGTGTATGTACTACAGAGGAGTCCGACTGGTGCTACCCAGCGTATCCCAGCAACAGACCTTGCATCCGTCCTAACCTCCCCCAACATAGCTAACCAGCTGAAGGGACAGATGTCAGTAACTAATGTTATCAGCAAGGTAAGTTGAACAGTTCTACGAAGCATGTTGAAACGGTCAGTGAATTGCTGAAGTAAGAAGTCTATATGATATTTCCATGTCAAATCTTGTGATACAAACACACCCAAATCTCTCTGAGAGTCAACACCTCATTCTAGTTGAGGTAACAATGTATAGTGCATATAAAAGAAAGGAAGTTGACCCCAAGTTTGCACACAACGGGAAGAACAAATAGAAACTACTTTACATTTAAGGGGGTGTAGAGTCATCTTATTATCAACTGACCATCGGTACAAGTTATCAATACTCAGCTGAAGGTCTAAGTGATCTTTGAGACTAGTGATAGTATTATAGAGCTTGACATCATCAGCATAAACAAGACACTCGCAATCACCTTCGAGACATTCATACACGTCATTCATAAACAATACAAACAAGAGGGGACCGATAATACTCCCCTGGGGTACCCCACTGGCAACAGCCAGGGGGGATGAGAGACTACCTCCAACAGCTACTCTCTGGGTACGGCCCATAAGATAGACACGAATAAGACCCAATAATTTACCCGTGATACCAAATTTGGATCTAAGCTTTTCCAAGATGATATCATGACTGACAGATAGTTTGCGAAAGAATATTAGCCATATATATTATAGTCAACAGTCAGCGTTGTTATCAGTCTGGAAGAGGGTGTCCGTGAAAGAAATCATCTGACTAAGACAAGATCTTCCAGGGAGAAAACCATGCTGTCGTCGATCAATCTTGTCAAAACAGAGGTCAAGAAGTCGGTTACTCATCATTCTCTCAAAAACTTTCATAGCTATACAAGTAAGAGAAATAGGTCTGTAATTTCTAACATCTCTTTTATCGCCTGATTTATGGACCGGCACTACATTTGCGGATCTCCAGATGGACGGGAGGTCACTAGTAAAGTAGGCCTGGTTATAGAGCAGGGAAAGGGGATATGCGAGTACACCTGCACACTTTTTAAAAACAATACTATGGATACCATCAGGGCCAGGCCCCTTACGAGCATTTAGGGCAGATAGAACAGAGTGTATCTCACTTCCAACGAATTCATAAGAGGTTATATCATCGGCATTGAAAATATCATCAGCACTCTCCTCAATATTGTAGTTACTAGGACTAGAGAAATTGGAAACAAAGTGCTGGTTGAACAAGTTAGCTTGTCCCTCCGAGTCTGACTTGAACACCACACCATCATTAACAATGTTGGGTATTCGAGTAGATTTAGAGTTTACCTTCACCTGTCTCCAAAACTTCTTACTAATACTATCAGTATCATCAATATCCAGACAATTTCTACTTCTAGAATCACAAACATTTTTAAAATAAGAACGAGCAGCACTAAAATTGTCATAATCAGATTTCAGACCCGAACTCTTGTAACGCTTACGAAGATTCTCTTTTCTATTTCTGGCATTCTCACACTCGCCACTCCACCAAATAGGAAGTACAATATTCTTAACAAGTTTAGTGGGGATATACTTCTCGATGAGTGAAGTGATGATGGAATTAAAAGCAGAAACATTATACTCCATGTCACCAGTAAAAACATTTTTCCAATTAATGACACTCAACTCAGCACAAATACTCTCAAAATCCCCCTTATCGAATAATAAAACTTTACGTCGATCCTCTTTAACATTTTTTACGTCCATATTAATATCAAAAGTAAAAGGAAAGTGATCACTCGAACATAAAACGTCAGAATCAAGAATGTTAAAATTGTTGACACACTCAGGATCATTTGTAAAACAGAGATCTAAGATACGTCCACCAATATGTGTGGGAGCATTGATCATTTGACAATGTCCCAAGTCATTAAGCAAGTACCGAAGAAAACTGTCTTCAATCCCGGTGCGGGGATAGGACAGGGGCCAATCTACACCGGGAAAGTTTAGATCTCCAACAAGTACATGCTTGCAGACATTGCGACGAGAGAAAATAGCATTAAAATGTTCTTTAAATTGAAGAAAATTATCCTCACCCAAATTACCAACTCTGTAGAACGTGGAAATACATAGTTTTTTACCAGAAGAGAAAGAAAGGGAGATAGTTAATAACTCAGCTCTGGCTCTAACACCCGAGAAACGAACACTAGTAACATCAATATCCTCACGGTGGGCTATAAGTACACCACCCCCATTTTCCCTAAACTTAAGAGGGTTACTGGGGTCACGGGGGTGTGTGTACCCTGTTCTATCTTGACGGAAAACTTTATAATTACGGGGGAAAACTAAGGAAGCATCAATTTTAGATTTAAGCCACGTCTCATTAAAAATCACTATATCAATATTATTTCTGTAAACGAAGTCCTGAATTTCATAGACCTTGGTCATATTCAAGGGAGGGTCAGCTGATCCAACATGACCAGGACTAACCAACCCCTGAACATTGGCAAAGATAACTTTGAGTTTTCTAGGACCAGGATTTACAATAGAGGGGTTAGAGATAACTAGTAGGGTCATTGAAATACCTGATACATAGTGACAGACAGACACACCCACCAGCCTCAAGATATTAGATCGCCACAGGAGCACCGCCACAGCCCAGCTCCAGACCTCCACGTCAGCACACGATGAAAACATAATAGACATGCAGTAATGGAGAGAGAGAGAAAGATTGTTAGTGGGATTAAAAACGGATATAGGGGTCAAAAAGGTAGAGTAGGTAAAACAGGGGTATAGAAAACAGCTGAAGGGGGTAAAATGGGGAGGTTAACAGCAAGTTTAAGAACAACTGTGTGCAGGAGATAAATAAAATTTCTCACGCACATTCCTAAAGGAATTGTAAGGATTTGTGTGTCTTTAAGTGACGGTTGAAGTAAGTAAGTGAAGAAGATCACTTGCACGGAGTACGTTGTGCTTGATTTTGTCTTTGTCATAACACACAGTAAAAAGACGGTGGCCTGAAAAGCACACCCATTCAACACTAGGTAAATTCTCAATTTCCTTCTTGCGATCAGCCAGGGCTGGTGACAGTCTATGCAACGCAGCAACTCCCCGGTGGTCAGTGCAAGTAGGAGGACAGGACTCCGAGCAGTTCATCCTCTTCATCTTGTTCCTTCCCTGTTTCTTCATGACGGTATCCTTCTGCCGCGCTCGGTTGAACACTACTGTGACCGAGCGGCCAGCAGGTCTGGCCCTATTCCGATGAACGATGCCAAGGTGCTCCGGTCTGATGGTGGGGTCCGCGAGCTTGAGGGTGGTGATAACCTTGGTCTCCAGCTGTTTCTGAGTCTCACTGGTAGAGTCTGGTACTCCAGCTAGTAGGACGGTGTTCGAAGGGACTATGCGGAGCCTGGCTTCGTCGGATAGAAGGTGTAAGTAGTCGTCAGTAGAGAGACGTTCAACCTCACTGGTGAGACTGACTACTTTCTTCTCCAGGAAAATCTCGTTCTCACGCTGCTGTTTACTCATGCAAAACAAAGCTAGGAGAACATCCTCAATACTGGCAGGGTCTTTGAAATGTTTCTTCAAATCCTCCTTCGTGCTGATGTTAACAGTTTCTGGAGCATTGAAAATATCAAGAATCGGGCTAGATACAACTTCAGAACCAGATTTGGAGGCAGTAGAGCGAGTTTCAGCTACCATCTTCACAAGTTGACAATCAAAATGCTTTACAATCAAGTTCTCTCTCTCTCACAAACTAGTTAGGTGTTTTGTTCACGATGCAGTTAAAGGGTGCACACACACAGTAGCTAGGAAGTAGATTCCAATAGTGGTACAACAGCAGCAACGTATGAATGGGAGAGAGGAGAGAACTGAAAGAGGAGACTAATGAATATAAGAACAGAACACTCGACATAATAGCCTCCCCTACGGAGTTACAAATATAACCATCCCCCTACCATGAACCGACCGAATCAGCTTTATGACTAGGGACTAACCGACTATTGGTGTCACGTGACTTAAATAACAAGTTCTGATTGGTTGTTTACTTGTGTCGGACGATTCCTGTCCAGTATCCCATCATCGCAATCCATCCCAATCCCAGGGTGGTATGTTTGGAACTCAACAGCAGCAGCAGCAGCAGGCACCAGCTGGGGGAATTACTGACCTTAACTCCCTGGCAACTGTTGCCCAGGCCCTCTCCCTGCCTATCATTTGTGGAGATGAACGGGACATGCTGTAAGTAAAAAAAACAATTGTTATGACACCCAACTTCGCTTACCATGACCAAAAATTCGTGGCCCACCTTGTATAATCCTCTGGATCAGTATCCCAGAGATATACTCGAGTCTGAACTCTGAACTTTATCAAGTACAATATTCCACTAGCCAGTTTTATAAATTCCCTGACATCTTATTACAGGTACGCCAAATTTAACCAGCTCCAAGCATACTGGGGTCACGGGACAGTTATTCTAAACCAGTCGGGAAACACCTTTGCAGTAACCCCAGAATCACCCTTCTCGCGGTTCAAAAGCGTGGGATACTGCCGGCTACCTCAGACTAAAAATGAGGTGAGTGGTACGGGGTGGGGGTTGGAGTGGCAAAACGATGTTTTCATACTATACCACAGTAATTAAACCTTGATTTATCAGAACCTCAGACCTCGATGTAGGTACCATAAAAAATCCATTTCCCTGTTTTTTACTCGAATATTATTTCCAGGATGGCCTGGTGGGGATATTTGTTGGAAAAAGTCAGGAAGATGTGACGAAGAACCAGACTCAGCTAGTTGCCGCTCTACACTCTATCCTCGGTGGGAAACAGGAGCATGTGGTGTGCTGTGACAGTGTGAAGAGTATCGATAACAGCACGACTGAGGTAACTAGGTGTTACCATGGTAACGTAGGTGTTACCATAGTAACCTGTGACAAGTGTTGCCATGGTAACCTGTGACAAGTGTTACCATGGTAACCTGTGACAAGTGTTAACAATACAAACAAGAGGGGACCGATAATACTCCCCTGGGGTACCCCACTGGCAACAGCCAGGGGGGATGAGAGACTACCTCCAACAGCTACTCTCTGGGTACGGCCCATAAGATAGACACGAATAAGACCCAATAATTTACCCGTGATACCAAATTTGGATCTAAGCTTTTCCAAGATGATATCATGACTGACACTATCAAACGCTTTCTTATAATCGGTATATATAATATCAGTTGTCAGTCGATTGTTATCAGTCTGGAAGAGGGTGTCTGTGAAAGAAATCATCTGACTAAGACAAGATCTTCCAGGGAGAAAACCATGCTGTCGTCGATCAATCTTGTCAAAACAGAGGTCAAGAAGTCGGTTACTCATCATTCTCTCAAAAACTTTCATAGCTATACAAGTAAGAGAAATAGGTCTGTAATTTCTAACATCCCTTTTATCGCCTGATTTATGGACCGGCACTACATTAGCGGATCTCCAGATTGACGGGAGGTCACTAGTGAAGTAGGCCTGGTTATAGAGCAGGGATAGGGGATATGCAAGTACACCAGCACACTTTTTAAAAACAATACTATGTATACCATCAGGGCCAGGCCCCTTACGAGCATTTAGAGCAGATAGAACAGAGTGTATCTCACTTCCAACGAATTCATAAGAGGCTAAATCATCAGCATTAAAAGTATCATCAGCACTCTCCTCAATATTGTAGTTACTAGGACTAGAAAAATTTGAAACAAAGTGCTGGTTGAACAAGTTAGCTTGTCCCTCCGAGTCTGACTTGAACACCACACCATCATTAACAATGTTGGGTATTCGAGTAGATTTGGAGTTTACCTTCACCTGTCTCCAAAACTTCTTACTAATGCTATCAGTATCATCAATATCCAGACAATTTCTACTTCTCGAATCACAAACATTTTTAAAATAAGAACGAGCAGCACTAAAATTATCATAATCAGATTTCAGACCTGAACTCTTGTAACGCTTACGAAGATTCTCTTTTCTATTTCTGGCATTCTCACACTCGCCACTCCACCAAATAGGAAGTACAATATTCTTAACAAGTTTAGTGGGGATATACTTCTCGATGAGTGAAGTGATGATGGAATTAAAAACAGAAACATTATACTCCATGTCACCAGTAAAAACATTAGTCCAATTAATGACACTCAATTCAGCACAAATACTCTCAAAATCCCCTTTATCGAATAATAAAACTTTACGTCGATCCTCTTTAACATTTTTTACGTCCATATTAATATCAAAAGTAAAAGGAAAGTGATCACTCGAACATAAAACGTCAGAATCAAGAATGTTAAAATTGTTGACACACTCAGGATCATTTGTAAAACAGAGATCTAAGATACGTCCACCAATATGTGTGGGAGCATTCTAGTAAACTGTTACAGGGTTCAGTAATTCGTTCATCCGAAGAAAACTGTCTTCAATCCCGGTGCGGGGATAGGACAGAGGCCAATCTACACCGGGAAAGTTAAGATCTCCAACCAGAACATGCTTGCAGACATTGCGACGAGAGAAAATGGCATTAAAATGTTCTTTAAACTGAAGAAAATTATCCTCACCCAAACTACCAACTCTGTAGAACGTGGAAATACATAATTTTTTACCAGAAGAGAAAGAAAGGGAGATTGTTACTAGCTCAGCTCTAGCTCTAATACCCGAGAAACGAACACTAGTAACATCAATATCCTCACGGTGGGCTATAAGTACACCACCCCCATTTTCCCTAAACTTAAGAGGGTTACTGGGGTCACGGGGGTGTGTGTACCCTGTTCTATCTTGACGGAAAACTTTATAATTACGGGGGAAAACTAAGGAAGCGTCAATTTTAGATTTAAGCCACGTCTCATTGAAAATTACTATATCAATATTATTTCTGTAAACATAGTCCTGAATTTCATAGACCTTGGTCATATTCAAGGGAGGGTCAGCTGATCCAACATGACCAGGACTAACCAACCCCTGAACATTGGCAAAGATAACTTTGAGTTTTCTAGGACCAGGATTTACAATAGAGGGGTTAGAGATAACTAGTAGGGTCATTGAAATACCTGATACATAGTGACAGACAGACACACCCACCAGCCTCAAGATATTAGATCGCCACAGGAGCACCGCCACAGCCCAGCTCCAGACCTCCACGTCAGCACACGATGAAAACATAACAGACATGCAGTAATGGAGAGAGAGAGAAAGATTGTTAGTTGGATTAAAACGGATAGAGGGGTCAAAAAGGTAGAATAGGTAAAACAGGGGTATAGAAAACAGCTAAAGGGGGTAAAATGGTGAGGTTAACAGCAAGTTTAAGAACAACTGTGTGCAGGAGATAAATAAAAATTCCCACGCACATTCCTAGAGAACACATTCCTAAACACACAGAAATTCACTGCCAACTTCATTCATTCACTTCT
>AVPN01001512.1:0-21605 GCA_000695325.1 Pleurobrachia bachei | reverse complement strand
CCCCCCCTCAGATTGAGGACCAGTACGATTTGAAGTTGGAAGAAGAGTGTAAGGATTGGATTTCTGCGATTCTAGGGGAGCCTTTTCCAGCTGAATCCACATTTCATGAGGCTTTAAAAGACGGCACCCTCCTTTGCAGGTTTGTAGAGTTGAAAAGAGGAGTAAAGAATTCGTAACTTATAGATTCCGTTTTACGTTGAATATTTCGAAATTCGAGTTCCTAATATCGATCTGGAATGTGATCTATAGTCTCACACTGAGTAGTAGTAGTTTGAATATGATAGAGTAGTGGAGGGAAGATCGTTTTACAACGTGTTTGTGAACAGTGAAACTTTCTGAAATCTCTGCAGGATGATGCAGTGAGATCTGATCAAAGACGTGCGTTACAGTAGCGCGCGAGGTCTAGGTTGCGCACAAAGCTTCATACCACAGCACACAATTCACCCTCTCATTTCACGCTGCCCGCCGCGGGTCTGAAACATATTGGGATAGCGCCAGGACTCCAGCTGGAAGTGGTACCAGCTGGTCTCTGAGTCTCAGTCAGCAAGGTGCTGCTAGAAAGATGCTGACTGATGCCGGGCCTTCCCTCATTTAGCCTCATGATCGTAGTGCGTGACGTGTGGAGATGGCAAAAGAAACTGATTCTGTGTGACATTGTTCATGTTCTTCTCCACGAGTGTGACAGTGAACTGTGAGGACGAATGTGTGTGATTTGAAATGACTGTTTGACAGTGCAACTGCTAGATTTGAGTCGCCTGAAAATGCTTAGCTAGAGCTACTAAATCTGAATGTGAGTAGCGTGTGTACGTATCATTTGAAAGAAAAGCTTTATAGCTATGCTACGAAATTGTTTAATATCCTTCAAACAATTTGTTAGAAGGATATTAGTGGGCCAGCTATCAGAGTGAGAGTATTGATCCAAATCTGGCAGAGCACTGGTAGCTGAAAGATACAATTCCAGCTGAATTTGAACACTCGGTGGCCGACCAATTTTACTCCAGCTCCACTCTCCTGACAGGTGACTCCTGCTATCCAAACAGTAACACTCCACTCTACCCCCCGCAGGGTAATGAATGTGATATGTCCAGGGAGTATAAAGAAAGTGAACAGCAGTAAAATGGCATTCAAAATTGTAAGTCCCAGTCCTGAGTTATTTGTTGCAGATGACTTTACTTTTTGATTTAGATTATCGAATCACCAACATTGCAACATGGCCTGCCATCCCCATACCCCCCATGCAGATGGAGAACACTAATTTCTTCCTAACTGCCGGAGTGGAACATTTAGGAATTCCAAGATCAGAGCTCTTCATGACAGTCGACCTGTATGAGGGAACAAACATGACCCAAGTGTTGTGGGGACTAACAGCTGTAGCTCGATATGTGAGTTGCTGTTGAGTCTTAATTTTAATTCTTTCGGCTGTCACACCAGACTGACGGCTCGATGTGCCGGTGCGAGTCCTAACAAACAGTCTCAAGTTGGTTCTTGACTCACAGCTCCATTATCTTTGTAATTTTACCGCGTCAACTCTCATCTAATCTTTGTGGCTCTACTCATCTAATCTTGGGGCCTGGCGCCTGCAAAATTAAATCCACTGGAAACTCCAGCCAAATTTATTATTGGCCCACTCTTTAAATCACGGCTCATTTCTCCTTCTTTATTTCAGGCACGAAGAAAAAACAAAGATCTGCCAGCTTTAGGACCCGATCTATCGGCCAGGAATGAACGAAACTTTGACGAAGCGACCCTGAACAAAGGCCAATCGATCGTAGGGATGCAAGCAGGGGGTTTTAAGGGGGCTAACCAAGAGGGGATGACTTTTGGGAGGCCACGTGCCCTCTAACCCACGTGATATTTAGTGACAATCTGAAATGTGCATGTGTCTGGAGACGGGAGTTTGCATGAAGTGTGTGAGACACGCGGAGAAGGAAAAGAGCTGAGGAGAAAGGGGATGAGATTGAGACTGAGACATAAACTGACGGAGACGGAGAGATCGGGGCAAAGTTGTGAAATTGAAAGATGAATTATATATACCCAGCCACAATACTTGCCACCCAACTAAGATTCCTTGTTTTTCCTTTGAATCCCAGTTTCATCGATATCGCTTGTCAGATTGCCGGCTTGCGGAGCGAGGGTTACGAAAGTATCATCGGATCCCATGGGTACTAACTTGGTGCTCCGGTTCCCGAAAGAACCGAAAATGACAGAATCCTATTTTTGAAAACCGCCATTCCTCGAGGTAGCACTGCAGTAAATTCATCTGATTAGATGGAATAAATTCATCTCTCCATCAATTGAATCAATGTCACATGAACCTGGCATCGTCCCTTGGGCCTTGGTGGCTGGCATCAGAGCGGGAATGGGGTATGTGATGGGTTGGTAATGGAAATGATCGAGATTGGTAATCAGATTATTGTATTGTTCGGACCGTGTGGCGGACGCTCAATACGATTCTCCAGTTACCATCTCCCTTCTCCTCTCTTCACCCTTCAATAAGATTCATGGCCAGTTCCTCTCTTTGGATCAAACTACCACCGCCCTTATCTAGGAGGGGGGGTCAATGATTACATCAAATTATGGATGGGAATTCAAAAAGGAAAAATAGAAAACTCAATGGGGTAATTTGAGAGAGAATGAGAGGGTGAGAGAGAGTGAGAGAGAGAGAGAGAGAGAGAGAGAGAGAGAGAGAGAGAAAAGGTAGAGAAAGAGAAATGGCGAGTGAGAGAAAAGGAGAGAGAAGGAATTGAGAATAAGAGAAAAGGGTTTGAGAGAAAATGACAATATCACGCGTTGAATGAGCTCCTGTTAAAAATCTCCATCACATGACCCACGTGATCCCCCCTTGTCCTGGCCAGGCAGCCACCTCTTTTATATACCACCACAACCAGTCATACCCAGAGTTCCTGTTATACTTGTTTGCCCGGTTTTGTGACATATATTGTGTGTATCTAATGTGATGGGTCCTGCAGTGGCACCTAGTGATAGTGAGGGGGTCCCTGAAAAACAGGTTTCTAATGAGGAGACTGAGATAGATGAAGAGGAGAGGGAGAGACAGGAGCTGGCTCTGTTGGGGTACAGGACTCCCAATTGGAGGGGAGCAACCCTGGTGGATCGGAGCAGGTGGTGCAACCCAAAGTTTGGAAAGACACTCGAACTTAGGTCAGTACGGTGTTAGTTTAGTGGTGTTTTTAGTGTTGTTTCCCCATCGTTCCACAGTCCCCTACTGCACCTCCCCCAGTCCCCACCCTCCACTGTACCTGATTATGAACTAACTTGATTTGAAAGAGGTCCAACGAGTTTTATTGGGACTACTCCCAAGTCGAAGAACTCATATGGACTCTCTTTACGACAGGTCTGGGCTCACTTCGGTCCAAAATCCCCCACTCCCCCATGCATTCTTGCAATATTTTCTCGTTTGTAGCTAAATATTTTCAACACCTGATACTTTTTCGTTCTCATTCGATGAGAAAGAAAGTGAGAGTGAGACACTGACAGAGACAGAGAAAAAAAGACAGAGAAAAAACAAGAAAACCAGAATTATTTCAAAATTAGATTTTTCTTTTCATGTTCATGATGGTCGTTAGTACATTAAATTATAGAGTATATTCTCCCTCTCTTTCTACCTCTCTTTCTCCCTCTAGAGATGGGTATTCTCCCTCTCTTTCTACCTATAGAAATGGGGTGAAAAATGAACTTGAAGTAAAATATCATTATACTTAGTCATTCCTCCCTAATTCCTCATGGTTTTAACCCCCACCCCTTCCCCCCCCCCCTTTATACCAACTTCCATTCCAAACTATAACCCCACCACCCCTCTACCTTGCATTTGACTGTTGAGGGTAAAAACATAACACCCATCTAGCTCTACATCTTCATTAACTTCACTAACTCCCCCAATATACCAATCTCCCCTCCCGTTAGTTAGTTCAACTAACCCCCCCCTCTCGCAGGTTCAACCCTATTGTGGCTCCCGCTGCCTTCTTACTCGTGGCAACGTTCGTTACCTGGTGTATTCTGGACAAAGATGCAAAAAACAAGTTTAGCACTGCAAAAACAGTCATCACATCGGCATTTACTTGGCTGTACATCGCATCTCTCGTAAGTTTTTGTGTACTACATACATATTTGGAAGCAGTGTGATGGGACTGGGGGCTGAGGAGCAATTACTTGTTGATCGCGGGAAATGAGGTGGGACATGGGACTTGGGGGCATTAAATATTAGTATGTATTACCAATGGGCAGAGGTGGGGCTGCAGCATCTTTGATTTCTATCTTCTGCTGTGAGCTGGTGCTGCAGCTGCAGCTGAGAATGCGAGTTCCGTCTCCACATTAGGGCCATTTTCTTCCAGAAGGTTCTTAGTAGCATTTGACCGGTTAATATTCTAATAAAGATAAATTACAGTCTTATCTGCGTGGTTAATTTGTTGCCCTGAATAATTTAAAGTGGGGTCACCCCTTTAATCTTCCCCACCCTTTACAATACGTAACGAGATTAGGAGAGAAATTTTCCCAGTGACACAGTGTTTTTGAATCTGAGGGAGACTGAGATAGAGTTTGGATAAGGTCCTCATCTCTTTAAAATAATTGTTGCAGCAGCTTTTTCCCCTATTTTTTTGCGTTATTCGATACCTTTCCGAATGGCGAGTTAAGGACCAGCCGTCCATTCACAATTTTCAGCTGAATTTTGAAGAATTTAGGGATCTGTATGTGCTAAGAAGATTGGATTGACTGAAAATTAGTTGAAACTTGAACTTTTACAAGAATCTTAATCGTATCAGATCACGTTATCATGGTTGATGGCTGATGGCATACGTTCTAACTAACTAATCTCCTAGTTTCTACCCTCTAACTAATCTCCTCTCTTTCACAGGACATATGGGCTATTGTTATTGTGCTGATCTACGCCAGTAAATATGGGAAACTAAAACTGGGTAAGTGAACGTGATCAGTGATGTTCTATCTGCTAGAGTCACAGTCCTTGGTGCCGCTGGTAGAGCTTCAAGAGAGCCGGGTTTCGCTTGTTTTTAACAGTTGTAGGTTGGGAACCATATTTTATCTAAATTACCCTTCATAACTTGGGTAAATAAAACACAACCTGTGTGACGTAGCACCAGTGCACCACCTCTTATCGCAGCACCCCTCCATTCTCCAAGCACGGGTTATATCACATATATGTGAATATGAAGTCACGTGATTACAGATTTGACAAGTTCCTGGGAACAAGTCTGAAATCCCTAACTCGTCCTCGGCCCCCTCCTTCCTTTAACTTAACCGCGGGGTAAGGAGCCGCCAAAACACATGAAGAAGACAAGATAAAGAAGTTAGGAAGAACGGAATTTAGGTTTTACAAAAGTTTATCTCCCCATATGGGCGCATCTTTCAGTCTTGTCATTCCAACATCTCGATATAGGGCTGACACGCCTAATTAGATAACGATATTTAGGAGAGACCTTGAAAATATTTTGAATGGCTTGTTGGGGTAGAAGAATGAATGGCAGGATTCTCTTGTTGAATAAGGAGTGGAAGACAATAATGGCGGGATTCTTAGTACTCGAGTTCAGTCTGAAATCACTTTATGTCTAAAATAATTTCACCGCCGCGGACTACAATCACTCTCTCCCGGCCGCTCAGACCACTCTCAGGGACTTTCATTCTAAATACATTCATTCAGTTTTCAAATCATCATTTTCGCTTCATTATTAAATCACGATTCCCCCGACACATTGGATTGTAAGAATCACGATGAGATCGGGTTCACCCCATCGTCTCCAACAATGGCTTGAACAATGGCTTGAACCGATCCACCCTTCCTAATCCCCATGGTAAAATGTTGAAACCCAGCGAAGACAGCAACGTGACCTGTCTGGCGCCGCAACCCCATCTGAGCGCACTTTTGAGAATCAAATGTGGTATAGCGCCGCCATACAGCAACGTGGCACACTATCCCCCAAAGTGACACCCTCTCCCCCCATTTCAAGCAGCGTGATCTTACACACTATCCCCCTCCCCGCAGGAAATGATGACGAAAAGCCGGAGTATCCTGAGGGATCCTGGTTTGCAATGTTGTTCGCCTGTGGAGTTGGTGTTGGTCTGTTCTTTTATGGAGTATCAGAACCCGTCAGTCACTTCTCTCAACCAAACAGGTTAGTAACTTAGGACGAAATACTAACGACCTCGAATAACAGTCTATCCTGTAGAACAGCAGTCCCCGTAAAATAGTAGAACAATTTGAAGGTTTCCGAACCCACCTCGAATCTCGATCTTTCTAATTCCCCTGATCCCCCCCCCCTTCTCAGATATACAGCGGACAGGACGATGCCAGATAATGAAGTAGCACAGAATGCTCTAAATCTGACATTCTACCATTGGGGGTTCCACGCCTGGGTGGTGTACAGTTTAGTGGGCCTTATCTTGGGCTTCATGACTTTCAGGTAGGTGGTCACCCCTCCCCCTCTATCACCCACCTAGTGTAGGCCACCCCTGCTTCCACGCCTGGGTAACTATTCACATTCATCTTCAGGAAGGGTCTCCCGATGACTATGAAGTCATGCTTCTATCCCCTGATTGGTGATAGGATATATGGGTGGATGGGGGATCTAATTGATATCTTGTCCATCATTACCACCCTCTTTGGAGTTTGCACCTCTCTCGGTCTCGGGACCATGCAGGTACTATAGGGTTTTTGGGTTGTGAAATGTTTATGTAGGGCGGGGTACTTTTATACTGATGCAGTGGTGCAGCACTAGCTTAGTAGAGCTCTGTTTCTACTGGGTATTGTACAAATGTACAGACTGTAACTTTCCTTCCCCTACCATCTCCGCTTTCCTTTCAGGTTAATGCAGGTCTGAACTTCATTTTTCCTTCCATCGAGAAGAGCATCACAACTCAGGTAAAAGATATCCAGATTGGTACTTCCATCAATACTCATATTGAGTTGTTCATTATATCAATAACTGTTTTATCTGCTCCTTCATAAAACTCGACAACCTGTTCCCCTACTCCTTCATAAAACACGGCAATGTATTTCACCTACTCCTTCATAAAACACGACAATGTGTTTCAGGTGATAATAATATGGATAATCACGGCTATAGCCACTATTTCTGTGGTTACGGGTGTAGGGGCGGGTGTGAGACGGCTGTCTGAGATCTGTTTTGGAGTTGGTATGTTTCTAATGATGTCAACCTTCTTCTTAGAGGACAGCTGGTATGTAGAACACTTTAGACATGACATGGGCAGTGGGATAATAATAATAACGAATCGGAATATCAATAGAACATCTCTCCAGAGATCTCACCCTCTCTCATTACTCTACACAGGTATCTGTTGAACCTGTATGTGCAAACGATAGGGTACTACTTTCAAACTATTGTCAAGTTAGGATTCCGTACTGATGCCTTTGAACTGCTGAACATTACATCTTCCAGTGGAAAGGATAGGGGCAGGTAATTGTTTAATTTAGTTAGTAAGTTGTTGAAGATTGAGGAGAGATTTCCCAGACGGGGAATATGATGCCCCAACAATAACACCCTCTACCCGTACCCCCCCAGGTCCCAACAATAACACCCTCCACTGCACCCCACCCCTACAGATCCTATAAAGATGGAGAATACGATGCCCCCGAGAACTGGATGAATAGTTGGACTATATTCTATTGGGGCTGGTGGATCTCCTGGTCCCCCTTTGTGGGCATGTTCATTGCTAAAATCTCAAGGGGCAGAACCATCCGACAATTCATTAACGGTTAGTAGTAGGACTATCCGACAATTCATTAACGGTTAGTCTGGCTCAATATCATATTGGGTCGTGAAACATTCCACGACCCCACTTTGGGATTCAATCCCCCACACTGACCCATCCTGATCCCCACACAGGTACACTGACTGCACCAATGATCTACAGTTTCCTGTGGCTCACAATATTCGGAGGTAGCGCTATGTATCATGAGAAGGCGGCAGCTGCAGTCCCAGACAACAAATACTGTTGTGTGTACAGCTACTCTTCAATCAGCTGGGACAAGATGACTGATCTATCTGAATTTGATGGGTTGTTAAAGGGAGTTGAATGGCCTGACTATCATAACAGAACTAACTGTACAGTGAACTTTAAGAGCAATTGGGAGGCCGGGGTGTATGGAGAGAAGAATACAAAAACGGGCAAGGAAGCAGTGGAGGATTTTATGGAGTTCTATAAGATACCTAGCAACCAATACAAAATGGCTGTCAGTGAGGATAGAGGGTGAGTAATAGTTGGCAATAAACTGATACAGATCTGCATCTATGATGACATTATCGGTGATGTCCCCAGTTCCTATAGTGACCAGGCCATGGTTTCTATATGGTAACCATAGTAACTCTCTATCCCTCTCTGCAGGACGGCTCGGTTATCGTGTCTACAGAATGATGATCAATGGTTTGCTCTCATGTACACGAAAGGGAAGTTAGGAGTCTTTCTCAGTATTGTATCACTTTTTGGAATCGTCCTGTACTTTGTAACTAGTGCTGACTCAGGTTAGTTCAATTGGAGAAGGGGGGGTGCCTTAATACTTTAGATTCAGAGTCCCCCAGCCAGGATTGTCTGTTTGTTTGTCTGTCAGTCAGTCACTAGTACCCCGTGTTGTAACAAGGTGTGACATACCTGTAACAAGGTGTGACATGTTCCTATTGTAGGGAGTGATAGGACCCTGTCATCACGAGCTGTACCAGTCACCCAGTAGTAAACAAAACCTAGTGCGCTATCTGAGATATTATTATTAGTTGGGAACTTGAATATACTGGGTTCTGCCAGGCGGTAAAGGAGCCTATTAAGTTTATCCTGTCTAACATTGGCCTTTACATTTACAAGTAAGGTCCGGGCTGGACCCCCTACTCATTAAGTCTGAACCCCCATTTCTCCCCCATCTCTCCTGCAGGTAGTCTTGTGATTGATATCATGGCAGCGAATGGAGATCAGAACCCGCCCAGAGCACAGAGAATATTCTGGGCATTCTCCGAAGGGGCTGCAGCTACAGCTCTTCTTTGGGCTGGGGGAAATGATGCCCTCATAGCTCTACAGGTTAGTTAGGTACAAAGAGGGAGTCTAGTTGTCTGAACCCGTGTTGAATTCTATTTTACAACCCCGTCTCGGTCTACTACTATTTGAAATCAGTAATCACATCATCACTATCACCTTGCATAATCCCCTATCCACAACAGACAGCAAGTGTAATGACGGGGTTGCCCTACGCCATGCTGATGAGTTTCATATGCATGGCTCTGTGGAGGGGGCTGGCCATGGAATTTGGCGATCTGAACCCATACGGGTGTGACTTTAGGATTGGAATAATTGATCCACTGACAACTGTGGATGTGGAATTGTGGATAGATTTTGGGAAACAAATCTTCATCGCGTGAGTAGAAGTAGAACATGGAATACGCAGTTTGGGATCTTTCACCCCAGACTATTTCTGAATTTCCCCACTGCTCACACCCTCCGCATTTCCCCATCCCCTTCTCAGATAGTCTACAAGTACACTAACCCCCCTCTCCCTCTCTCTCAGACCCTTCACATTGCCCCGATGTCCCCTAGTAACGCTAACGAAACTCCCCATCTCTCCTTCAGACCATACACTATGGCCAGGACAATTTCTATGCTGGGAGCCAGTAAGGTCAGTTCAATAGCAATTGGAGTCACTGGCACGTCTCTCCTTGTTGCGTGGATTACACTACTGTTAGTTGAACTAGAGGTCCAGGGCGCATTTGCAATCTCATGGTGCTGCTACCTCTCCTTCTCCTTCCTTCTCGCGGCAATTCGGTGCTCTGTGCGAGGACAGTGGGAAATTAACGGGAACTTTATTGAGGATTTCTTTGCAAGCATGATAATGTACCCCAGCTCCTGTATACAGGTAATATGACGTCATCATATGACCATATTATGACCATATTTGGGAGTAATGGAGATGGTGTACAAAGAGCTGTTTTACACTGTCTGGCAATACAGCCCCTATCTTATGAGCTCTTGCAGTGCTGTGCCAGACAGTATTTAGATGTCTCCCTAACACAATATTCTCCTCCCTCTCTAGATCTACACGGCGATGGAAGGTAAGGATGGACGATCTACGCTGATGAAAGACCCCAAACCATCTGCCATAGCAAATGGAAGCGAAATGAAGAGTGTCGTGAAAAATGCCTTGGCGGTGTAATGTGGACTGATATTATGTTACCCCTAAACATGTGTGGTGTCCAAACCCACGAACTTACATTTGTGTACCGTCAGAGTATTGGCTGACCCTATTCTCATTTCTTCATCGGCCTGACAGTGACAGTTTGTGAGCCACTTGCCAACTTAGCGACATTATATGACTCCTAGCAGGAGAGAGACAATGAAACAGAGAGAAGACTGTAATATTTAGATTTTTGTTAGGCAAAAAGTGTAGGTACGGTATGTGTGTTACCATGGTTACCGCTCATAGACTCGTAGGACCACCAATGACTAATGCAATGACTATTGACGGCTGCAGGCTTGTGATATTATAGGAGGATTGTCGAGGATTGTCTAATTGTATACCAAGCATTTATTTCACGGCGGTTAAATATGAAACATTTCTATATGTTGGGAAAGGAAGAAAATAACAGCCTGGGAACGGCCTTCTCACAGTTCATCATGAATGAGTCCGATCACAAACGTCTCTCACACAAAGTCAAACACGCTCAATCAAACCCACACAGTGTCAAATAATGTCTCAGAAATGGCATGGTATTGGTATCTGAACCGTCCTCACTCTTCCCCGATTATGTCCGTGACACTAGCTATCCTCCACCACAACAGTACAGTAGTAGCAGCACACCTAAACTGACTGAACAGTGCTGTTAGAACCAGTAGAAACACATGATCACAGAACCACCCTGCTCCCACTCTGGCTACGAACTCAACCAACAGAGTGACCCACCGGGGTAGTTGCAACAAGGTGAAGAGGACCAGGAGACATGTGATAGTGACATGACCCTTCATCTTACCATCAGGTCGTGTTACATTGAGGGTCACGTGTCGGTGTCTGGTACACCTACTGGACGATGCCTCGAGAAGGAACGCTTGGGGTCGGGTGTATCTTGGGTCAGAGATGTGACCCACCGAGTGCCATGCCACACTGCCAATAATACAAGCCAGGGCCAGCTGGGGGGCTAGGTCTAGTAGGAACCAGGCCACATCCCTGGACCCACTAGCTGGTAGAGGGATGGAACTAGCAGAGAGATATGGAGTGGTATGGGTGTATAGGACCTGTGTGCTGTGTGTGGTGTTCATCCACACTTTAATACCCCTCTCCCCATGTTGTTGTAAGGTGTATCTCACTACATCAGTACCTGTCCACCCGCTAGTGTAGTATCTCATATCATACTGGTAACTGAGGTTACTAAACAGAAGGGGTAGAAGAGAGAAGACAGTCATACCACCCACCACCCCCATCCCGACCATCACCACTCGATCCCTCTTCCTCACCCCCTCACGTCTCATTTCATACAACCTGGCCTGACCCAACACTAGGAGTACTATAGGAGACCCCTTGTCCGTTAGGAATGCCACTAGTCCAGACAGGGTCTCCAGCCCACACATATCTTGTCGTGCATGCCAGGTGTGAATACTAAATGGCACCCCCACACACACCAAGTATAACGTGTCCAAAGAGAGGAGGGATAACAGTAGTCTGGTGTAGATATTGGAGGAGAGAGATAGGTTCCTGGAGAGTAGAGCTAGGAGAAGGAGGTTACCAAGTGCTAGGAAGCAGGACGAGGACAGGAAGTAACCACCAGTCAGAGCACTCCCTGTACTATCAAACGGAGTGAACGGCTCCAGAGTCAGGGTCACCATGGTAACTGTAACTGTGTGAGGGGTGCTTGTTGAACAAGGTGTGTTGCAGGGGCCGGTGTGGTTGAATCAAAGAGAGAGCTGTAGTAAGGAATGAGTGGAGCAGTGGAGATTTTAGAGAGCTGCACAATCTTTCAGAGCATTGACTGACAGTGGACAATGGAAACTGTGGAATGAGACTTGCAGCAGGGACCAGGCCGTTTCCGGAAGTGCGAAGTGGGTGCGAGACACAATGGGTATGTGCACAATAACGATTTCCGGGGGATGAGATAATGCTATTCTGTCAAGCCAATGCTCTATCTGGCCGAGCTTATCGCGTGCACTGCACGCGGTGCAGATAGCAGAACAGAAATGAGAATAGGGATGCTTTTTGAGAGGCACGGGCCGGACCTGGCCTTGATTAGATGTACATACTACCACGACGCCGGGGGTGACATCGTACCAGGGGTGACGCCGTACCACAACCACACAAAATGAGAACACAATTATTTCACAAAGGTTCCCACTTCCGGGGCAAAAATTAAAAACGAATGGAACAACATTATCAAAAATGTGTAACACACCTAAAATCGGTCTTACTCACCGCTCATCTTTCCAAACAGAAATGACCGAATTAAAACTCTAGAAAATCAAGAAAATATATCGACGGGCCTATTATTTAGACCTGTCTGGCGGCTCAAAACAGATTCTGGTGCCACCAGACAGACGCAGACCGATAACCACCGTTCTTTCAATTTGTAAAAAAAAATCTCACAACACATAAGCACTCGTACTAGCTCTAAAATTAAAGCTGTTAGCTACCTGCTCACTAATAGAATTTGCTCTATCAATATACCTTTACCGTAAAATAATCAGAAATTAGCAGACCAACACGATATAACAAATCAGGTAACATCGAATATATATAATCAGATTTATATTGATAGGAAATCAAATCATGATTTAGGTTCGTGATTTGAACGCTGGTCACGTTTCCTTTTCAAAACTTTTTCAATTTTTCTCTGAGTCTCTTCATACTTCTTCAAATGTATAACTCTCCTCTCTTTGCTCGCCTGTACCCTCCTTCTTATCACTCTAACGGCTGGGTCTAAATCCACTATCCTATCAATATTATATCGCTCATCAAATAGTTCAATTTTACTGATAGCCCTTTCCACCGATTGATCATCTACTGGCCGTTCAGGCTCCATAAATCCAAGGAATCGAAGTCTCCGAACTAGCAGTGGGACCATCACAGAGTCAGCAGCAAGCCGGAGAGGGCTGAGGAGTTTGTAGGATACAAATGCGAGTATACCACAGGCAGCTGGGGTGGGGTCTGTCAGAATGGATCTATCATACCCTCTCTTGGCAAGTATAGAGTCCACATCTACCCAGTTGGAAGCGAAGTCAACCATCGGGGTGGCGTCAAAACCCCTGGAATAGAGAGAGATAGGGGGTTAGAAATAGTATGTGAAGGCATTCTGCAAAACAATCTATCTCAACCAATCTCAAGAAGTTTAATTTGACACTTCCCCCTCTTCGACTTGACACTGCACTAACCGTGAAATTAGAATGTAGAAAACTCCGAATGTTACGATAGAGGTACATGTATGGAATACTAGAAACACACTTCCATACTGTTTCACCATTTGAACTATAGTAGATTTCTTCTTAGGACCATTACTCTCAGTACTAAAACACCGCCTTGTTACAGTAGGGGTAGATACTGTCTGGGTCTGATACAGACATGTTGTAGGACGAATTACAGCTCGAATTGAGGTTCCACTTGTAAAACATCGCAGCAACCGCCCTGCTGCTATCATATCTCGGCTGAAGGTTCAGTGCTTCATATCTCGTCACAGATGTACATTGTAGAAAGCTAGAGAGAGATGATAGTTAGATAGCTAGTTGAGAGAGAGAGGGGAGGAGAGAACAGTTAGATAGCTAGGGAGAGAGAGGCCAGAGAATTGTTCTCGGGGCGGATGCATGAGAGGAAGCTTCTAGTGCTAGTTGCGCGGTGTAACCGTTAACTTGCTCACACGATGCACTCTTTTCAGAAGAATGGTCCTGACTTGCGCGCCCTACTGCAAAGACTGCATCTTCAGTCAACTGCCCCCAGAATTCTCTCTGGGCCACAGCTGTACTTTCGGCAATTTAGAGCTTTGTCGATTGTCAACTGAAGAATTGAATCCGAACTAAAACGTTCATCTGTCAAAACATAATTTTCAATCGACAAAGTTCAAAATTGCTGGAACAAGGACCCAGAGAATTCTGGTCAAGTAGATAATGGGGCCGGGAGGGGTTGGTCAGTGGTGGTGGGATGGGAGGTGAGGAAAAGAAAATTCGTGGGTTTCGATATAAAAATATTATCAAATAGGGTATGGAGAGAGACAGCGATAAATATCTATACACACAGACACAACACAGGCCCCGTACAGGGTGGCACCAAAAAAACGTCCCTCCCTCTATTCGTCTCCCTCACCAGGGCTCCTCACATCATCAATTTTCAGAATCATCCTGACAAGCTGTGTAGCCAACATTATCTGCTGTTTCTTACCAATCAGGGTCTCGATCACATGTTGAACCTTCATATCACTCTCTCCCTTATCCATACAGTCGATACCTAGCCTGGGGTTGTTCTCTTTGATCTGGCGAGACTTGACCTCCGCGAGCGTTGCGAAGGGAGAGAGACCTGAGTTCTCCGCGAGTGCCATTGGGACGCTTTCTAAAGCATCAGCGAATGCCCTCATCGCATACTGCTCAATACTGCTATTCTTTTCTGCTGCTTCTGTGACTGCGATAGCTGCAGATATCTCGTTACTGCCTCCACCATACACAATCCTGTTATCTCGGACCAGGTTCCTGATCACACACATGGCATCCCAAATACTCCTCTTGGCCTCCTGAACAATCATCATGTTAGAGCCCCGCAGGAAGAGGGTAACTGCACGGGAGTTGTGACATTCCTCTATAACCAGCATCCTATCTTTAGTAGTACCGAACCCAATCTCTCTGACAGATCCTGCAAAACCTAGCTTATCACTGCTTAGTTCGCTGAACCGGGGGACGATCCTTCCTCCAGTGGCGATAGCAATCAGCTCGATCTCAGGTCCACCGACCCATCTCACAGCGGGTAGGTCGTTCTGGAGACACAAGTGGTTTGCTTCATCATCGAATCCCCACTGACAGATAGCTAGAGTTGCTCCACTGTCTTTCACCTGTTTGATCATCTCACAGAATTTCTCCTGCTCGAACTTGTAGAGAGAGTTGTAGTCTTCAACTGATCCAACATTCAGGTTGTGCTTGGTCTTGGGCTTGGGGGGCTCGAATGGGCAGGTTAGGATGGCTAACTTGACATCTTTCATCTCTTTTGGCATCTGGGAGTGAGACATGGTCTTGTCTACAATAACTCCCTTTACCAGCTGAGAGTCCTCGAGGGCTCCTCCAGTCTTACACTCGATCTTAATAAGATCGAAGGAGACATCCTTCCTCTCAAGATCTGCAACAGAGAGGATAGCATCTACAGCCATTTCAGCAAATTTCCTGCCACATCTGTTGACAATCTTGGATCCAAGAGTTGTCAGGGCTACTTTAATTAGGGGCTCCCTGTCTAGGTTCTCAACAGGGAAGGCGTCAGCGATAGCATCTAGATGATCCACAGCAACTCTAGCAGCTTTCTCATACCCATCACTGATCCTAATGGGGTGGATCCCTCTCTCTAACAGCTGTTCAGCCTGTTCTAACAGTGCTCCTGCAAGAACAACTACCCCAGTAGTACCGTCCCCTATCTCCTCGTCTTGAGACTTGGATAGCTGGACCATTAATTTAGCGATCTGGTGATCAACATCCATCTTTTGGAGAATGGTGGCACCATCGTTAGTAACAGTGATCTCTCCATCAGGCGAGACCAGGATCTTGTCTAGACCCTTGGGACCAAGGGAAGATCTGAGGCACTGGGCAACCGATCTGGCAGCCAGGATGTGGGATTTCTGGGCCTCTAGACCTGACATCCTCGATTTGGTGGACTGATCCTTTAGGATAATGAATGGTTGACCATACTCATCAAATGCTATTTGTCCTCCCTGCATGGTTGGTCCTTGCTACAAAATAGGAGAGGAATTAGAGAGATGGACGGGCAGTAGGGTCGGGTTAGAGAGATAGGGATATGGGTAGGGGGAGGGAGGGGTGCTATTTGTCCTCCCTGCATGGTTGGTCCTTGCTACGAAATAGGAGACACGGGTTAGTATGGGGGGTTGGGGAGACACGGGTTAGAGAGGTGGGTAGGAAGGCGGGATCTTGTAGGGTTGGGGGAAGTCATGGGAAAGTAGGAGTGGAGGATAAAAGAAGGCCGGGGAGGGAGATACAGGCTTGAGGCCGGGAGGGAGATGGGGGTAGAGGTGACACAAACAACAAATCAGCTAACATCTGAGCTATCTTTTACAAAATAAAAATTAAATATGGGGGCAGCTCAGAGTTATAGTATAGTACAAATAGAAAAAAAGAACAGTCCAACATTGGAGGGAGGTCTCTATTCGTCATCAGGATCAGCCTTTCCTTGTCTTGGTTTAGGTCCACCAGCCTGCTTAGCCATGATGATCTGAGATGAATGTAAATAGAGTCATTGGGGGTGTTAGGGAGGGGCAGTTAGTTTTACACCGAGTAGAGACTGTGTAATAGGGGAGCGATAACAATGTAATAGGGAATTAGACCTCACAAATAAATTTCAAGCCCGTTTATTTAGAAGGCACACACAACATGTCTAAAGCACATCTTATGAATCACTCACCTGATCGACGACAAGGACTGTGTTGGCAGCATTGACTGCAAACTTGATGCCCCAGTGTTTTGTTAGGAAGGGGTCCAGCACTTTCCTTTCCATACAATCCATCACCTCCGGGGTATCTGCCTGTACATGGGGGTTGGACTGGGGTTGAAGGTTAGTTCTTTAGGTTGCATGCAGATTGCAGTTACAAGTCAGCAGTATTGACACATACAACATATACCTTACTCTACAAAATATTACATGCAATATTAGCACATCAGTTAATATCTATGTAACAGATACTACACGTGTTTTGCTTTCACTATTCAGCAGACAGCTGGAATTATGAATTTACCGCGTCTCTGAACTCTACAGAGTGGTAAATCACTACCTAACACACTACATAACACAAGTTACAACTACACAGACCGAACACACTACACTCTAATCATGTCTACCTCAAGGTTGAGTCCGTAGTTAATATCCTCAGGACCCTGGTGAGCATTGTACATCTTAGCGAGCACTTCATTAGCCTTTAAACCAGTATTCTCTGCTAGAACCTTGGGGAACACTTCAAATGCCTCGGCGAATTTCTTGATCGCGTACTGTTCCATTCCCGCTGTCTGAGAAAGAGTGAGTGTGAGTGTGACATAGGAAGAGTGTGTGAGCGGTTACTATGGTTAGTGGTTACCATGGTTACTGTGTGTGAGATGTAACACAAACAAGTGTAGTTGTGTATAAAACTGTTAAATGTTACCTGTTCACCGTACTGCATGAGTTGTTTAGCCAGTTCGATCTCAGTAGCACAGGCCCCGGGGAGACACCTCTGATCTCGGGTAACAATCTTCACACTGTTAACACCGTCGTCAATGGCTCTCTCTATGTCGTCCATAATATTGTCAGTAGACCCTCGAATCACAATAGTGGACATAGCCGTCTCATCTCGCTCTGATTGGGGAGGGGTTAGTTAGTGTGACAGAGGGGGAGGTGGGTTAGTTAGATAGTTTGATATTTTATGCAACTAGCAATAAGCAAGCATGCTTGTTACCATGGTTACCATGCACACATGCACACTGTTACACACACACACACACACACTCTCACCTTGTCTGAAGACTACAACGGTCGTATCACCAACTTCGTCCAGCTCCACTTGGCTACAGAACCCAATCTCCTCAGGGGTAGGGACGACCAAGTTAGGCTGGGCAGTAGCACCGATACTTTTACAAACCCTCCTCAGATCCCATTTGGACATGAGCCGCACCACCATGATATTGAATTTGTTGGCGAAGTGAAGAACCATATCACCCACCTTCCCTCCACTGACAACACAGTTAATACCAGCATCAGCCAAATCCTTGATCTGATTCTCTATCAACTTCTCTTCGTCAACGCTGAAATTCTTCAATTCCTCCGCGTTCTTGATCAGGATTGTCCCCTTTGTTTCAGTGGTTCCAATGTCAAATGGACAGGAGAATACTGCAATCTTGGCATCTTTAATACTAGTGATGTCACTCTCAACATTTCGTCGGAACACCATGCCTCGGAAACAGGTTGAGGAGAGAACACCAGCTCCCAGGATCTTGCACGTTCGGACAGCGTCAACACTGAATGTCCTCTGAACAGGCATCACCTTCACTGAGGGAGAGAGTGGTTAGAAAGAGGGAGGTGGGGGATAGTGCCATGTGCACAACATTCTATGTTCTATGTTAGCATTTAAAATAATCTAACCCTAAAGTCATGTATCAACTCACTGCATGCGTCAGTAATGAGACCAGCCAGGAAATCCTCGTACCCATCTTGTTTACTGCACACACTAGTTTTAACAACAGGTGCGACCTCATCTGGACTCTTGACGTCCTTCACTGTGTAACACACCAGGGACTCGAGGATCTCCAGACATTTCTCAGAGGCCATCTCGTAACCCCTGATAACCTCACTGGGGGAGAGTCCACTCTCTAACAGATCCATCGCCTTCTCGAGGAGGGCACCTGGGAAATAGAGGGAGGTTAGTTGTATTGGGAGGTTATGGATACATGTTAAAAAGGAGGGCACCTGCAGTGGGAAACAGAGGGAGGTCAATCTTTAATTAGGTTAGAAAGTTCAGGAGAGTATTTAGGAGAGTAATTTTGGGGGACCTTTTCCAGTGACGGTTCAAGGAATCAATTGAAACCCACAACATTTTGTGGAAACAACTATAACAACTGCAAAAACAACTGTTCTCCCAACCTACCAGCTAGGATCATAACAAAGTTGGTTCCATCACCACATTCAGCCTCCTGTTGTTGAGAGGCCATAACAATCATTTTAGCAGCTGGATGCTGGACCTCCAACTCTTTGATTATAGTTGCAGCGTCGTTTGTAACAAATAACTTGCTGAGATGGTTGATCACCATCTTGTTGAGGCCCTTAGGTCCGTAGCATGTCTTGATGGTCTTGTACAGCTCTGTGCACGCCTCCAAATTGGAAAACACTGCTTCGTGCATACCAGACAGATGCTGAAACAGAGCAGCCCAGGTCAAAATTGTTGAAAAAGTGCTGGCAATGGGAAATTGGGGATCACATTACCAGCACACAGGGTGCTGGCGCGTCCCCAGGGTGCTGGCGCGTGGCAATGGGGAGGCAATGAGAAACGATCTCATTGCTCCATATTGCTACCAGCACATGTGTGCTGGGAGCTAATCAGAACCTCATCATAGCTAATTAGAACGCCAAACAAGAGAGTAAACACCAGTAAACAAGCTAGAGAGAGCATCAGATCACGTTTCAACGTTCCGTAACGTGACTAGACGGAGAAATACCGCTTTATGTGAGAGGCAACTTAAAAGGCAACTCAAAAGTGATGAAAATTTCTATTTTTTGCCAATAAAAGTGCTGGCAAGCGCATTGCTACATTGCCAACAATTTTGACCTGGGCAGAGCAGGGAGTTAGAGGGAGGGCAGAGGGGAGCAGAGTTAGAGATAAGAGAGGGCAGGGAGTTAGAGATGAGTTGAACATGGGACAGAGGGGGGGGGGACATGGAGGGTGTGATGGGGCAGAGTTAGAAAGAGTGTGATCGGGGAGAACCTAGCATTGTTGGCCATGTTAGGGTATAGAGAAAGGACCTACCTTCGTTCCATCCTTCATCATGTTCTGGAAATACGACTTGGGTACGTGCATAGCCATGATTGCAACGACCTTTGGCTCTAGTAATAACAATCAGGGGTTAGAAATACTAGAATATTAAGTAGGGTAAACTAGAGTAAGTAAGAAACAATTCTATCAGCAAATCTTCCTATTTCAGTAAACACCCAGTGAATGAGCTACACGCTGCTATGTACAGAAAGTAGCGTTTGCCTACAAGTGGGTAATCTGTCACGTATTGAGACGGCTGACAAGCGGCAGTTCTCTAGATAGACAGCGGACGGAGAGCAACTACTTCACTATTTTACTTATTCTGCAGCCCCTAATACTTCTCTGTAGTCAACTGCGACTCGTACACTGAGGGACTGGGCCGAGTAAAATCAAGGAACGCGTTTGCGGATGTACAATGGATCAAGTGGGAAGGTAGCGCTTTACAACTATGAAGGGAGGGGAGCAAGACGCAAATGCCAGTTTAGAATTTTGTCTTTTGGAAAAAATTCTTGACGTATGCTACACGCCCTTCTCTAGGAGGAGTTGAAAACGCGCGCGCTAGGGACCTGCAGCGCATGTCAAAAAAAATTCCCGGAGTGAAATTTTCATTTCAGTATGGATAACACCTATTTTGATGTGAGGATTTTTAATCCTAGGGTGGCGTCTAACTCTAACCAGTCAATCTCTAAAGTGTACGAAAAACATGAAAGAGAGAAAAAGACTGGCTACCTTCATCGGGTCATTGAAGTGGAAAAATCGTCTTTTACACCTTTGGTGATGTCCACAACGGGTGGTCTAGGTCGAGAATTCAAAAAGACTCTGAAACAGCTTGCCGATAAGAAAGCTAAGTCATCGGGATACTCTTACGAACAATGTGTCCGCTATCTTCGACTCAGACTATCATTCGCCATGGTGCGATCAATAACTATCTCCATCAGGGGGCATCGGGGGAGATTGAGAGGCGAGGGCAGCAGGGATGAGCAGATGTACCAAGTTGGGTAACTGACTATTTTTATATTTTAATTTATTACAGGTTTATTTATTGTGAAGTGTCTACACTTATTTATATTCAGGCCGCCACCCCCAGAAATTTTCATTTTCAGTATCGCGAAAATGAAGAAATAAAGTGCGCGGCGGGAGCGCGACGCAAATGTGCGCGGCGTAATAAAACTGTTTTATTATGAAAACTTCGCGTCCGCCTGTTCTGGCCTGCCCTAAATTCCTAGAATCCATTAATTAAAATAAAACGGTTCTCACGTGGGTTTCAGTTCGGGAACTTAATCGATTTTTTCAGTTTTAGCTCCACTCTTTAGAAGAGCACTTTCGAAGCACGCGAAACAGTCAAACTCTGTCAGACCATTGGTCAGACAGTGTCACTATTTGACATCAACATGTTCCACATGTTCGCCCGGTGCGAGAGCTGACACTGACAGACGTGGAACATGTCAAGGACAAACCCCACATGGGTCTACTTCTAGAGGTTTTCGTTTAGGGACTCCGACTAGGGTTCAAAGATAAAAACAGAAATTTCTGTCAAGTTCAGCATACATGCATGATGCAATAATTATTATTTACAATCACAAATCCTCTCTTCAGATTCTCTGATCCAATGATATCATTTAACGGAGCTGGTATAACTATATCAAACTCTCTGCTCTGTCTGCTAGACATGTTCTAGATGTTCATGATTGATGGTTTAACTAGTTAAACTACAATCATGAACCGTTTTAACCATGTGGCCCTCGCAGTACAGTAACTGTGTCAACTAGTATCTCAACTAGTATCAAGGGCAGTCTCAACTCAAATAATAAACCGATTACATAATGTCACATTGCTACTAGAACCACCAACAACTACTGCGCGGCCCAAAAAAAACTCAGGGTACGTTGGCCTTAATATCTCCATGAA
>AVPN01001508.1:10719-21939 GCA_000695325.1 Pleurobrachia bachei | reverse complement strand
AGAATGGATCCAGTGAGAGTGAGAGTGATGGTATGGGAGGCAGAAGGAGAAGGATTGTGACCAGAGATCAGGGATCCAGTGAGAGTGATGGTATGGGAGGCAGAAGGAGTAGGGTTGTAACTAGAGAGGGATCCAGTGAGAGTGATGGAGCTAGGAGGAGAAGGAGACTAAAAACATTTGTAAGGAAGGAACTGAATGATCATGATCTCTACACCATATCTTCCAAGTCTGCCAGTAGTCCTGGTAGTACTGCATCCAGACTAAACCTGAATCTCCGCTACTCTCGCTCCCGTTCTAGATCCCAGGAGACGAAAAGGAAGGTTAGGAAGGTTTACAGGTTTGAGGATCGTCCCCCCTGGGATGGTTCAACTAGCCCCACCCGGCGCCGTTACAGTCGTACCACTCACATCAAATCTAGACGCAGTGATGCGTTTAGATGGTCGGAAAGCCTCCGATCCACTAGTGGTGTTCTCTCTCCAACGTCTCCCAAGCCCTGGGACTCCACCGTGACAACTCCAGAGCCTCCCTCATATATCCCTAGAATGAGGGTCTCGTCAGAGGGTCGGGATAGTTTCCTCTACTCTCCAATCCGGAACAAGAGGTTGTGTCACAGCTGCTCACCCACCCAGATGGTGAGTTCCCACCTATACGGGAGCTATGAGACCCTCATCTACAGAGAGGACCACCATTCTGAGAGGGATTTGAACAACAAACCCCCCTGGAACAGCTCCACACAGACACCCACCTACTTCTCTGAGTACGGTGAAGAACTTGATAGGCCTCCCTTCCAACCTGCCATTATCCCGTGGAACATGGTAAAACACCAGTACAAATCAGAACCTAACCTGGCCTGGAGGAAAAGAGTTACCCGTAGTAGTTCATCTAGTAGTAGAAAACGTAGCAGTGTCAGTCCCGCGGCACAGAATGCAGCTCTCAGTCCTCAGAAACTCAATGGAGGTATGATTTGATCAATGATCATATGATCATAATGATCATATTCAGTGCTTTATACGTGGAATAGTATTTAGAGAGTTTCCCAGTGTCGACAGTAGTAGCAGCCCTTTCTCTTCATATCTTTCAACTTGTCACCAATATTTCAGGTTTCTTTAGTTTACAGTCACTCAGAATCCCAGATAAGGTTTACAGATACAGTCGGTCAGATTATCAGGCACCTGACAGATCGTCAGATATTCAAGACCTAACCTATAGCATTCCTGCTGCTGACAGAGCACAGATCAGCGAGGGTTGCTCCTCCACTAACAGACAGAGCTATGATAGCTCCAGACAGGAGATCATTAACCAAGCAGAGCTTGAGATCCAAACAATTACTAGAAATTATGAAGCGTCCTTTAGTTACACTGACGAAGACATGAGTGACAGCTCTAAAAACTAGCCACTTTTTTATAAGTTTTGGTGCTGAAAGATATTTAATTCTATATCTCATGTTATCTTTATCTTATTTGTTATCATGCACTGTGACGTAGTAATACATTCATTTGCGGCCAAAGCAAATATAGTTCTGTTTGGGGGATAAAATACAACGGGGATTATATCGTGATTTGCTTGCAGATCATATCGCATTCACAAGAGTGATATGCCTTGAAAAATCCCCTCAAATCATGCAAAAATACCTCACTAGATAGCCCACATTTGGATACAGATCTCAAAAACAGCGTGATCATATCCCACACTTTCATTCCTGTCATATTCCAGCCCCCAAAAGAAGGTATCTAAAGAAGGAATGTCATTGATATCGATATGTTTCCTCATAGGTTGACATAATGATCAAAGAGGGCGGGCCCCGTAGAGAGAGGAAGAGAGAGGGATCTGCACACATGTGATTAACACACATACAGTTCTGGTGTAGACCCTTGTTAATGTTGATGCTTAGAAATGCCTATGAAACCGGCCGTTCCGCGGCTTTCCATGGGGGATGTTCCGGAGGGCTTCTTCGAGCGGATGAGGGCCATTCAGATGGAGATCCAACTAGAGACAGCTGATGAGTTGGAGGCCCGGAAGTTGGCAGAGAGACGCCGTCTCAGGGAGCTGGAGGAGAAGAGACGGAGGGAGGAGGAGGAGAGAAGGAAGAGGGAGTTGGAGAAACTGAAAACTGAGCAGGATGTCAGTCAACAGAGGCTTAACGAGCTCCTTGATATTGAGAAGAAAGAGAGGGAGGCTCATGATGCTGAGGGAGAGAAATGGAAGGCTAGATGATCTTACCGGGAAAATCAATGATATTTCCGAAAAGATTGGCGATCTAAATCAACAGATCGCTGATACCGAATCCAAACTACAAGCTCTCCGAGATCTACATGAAAAGGAGAAGGGAGAGTTTGAGGAGAGCGAGAAGAACCTTCTAGAGAACCTTGAAAATCTAAAGAACCAGAAATCTGATCTCGAGTCTGAGCTGGATCGGTTGGAGCGTGAGGCGAAGGAAGCAGAGGAGGAGGGAGAGAGGTTGAGGAAGGAGCGACAGGAACACCTCGACAAACTGAGAAGTGATATTGAGAACCTCAAGGATAATATCTCTCAGCTGGAGGACAGGGAGAGGGAGCTAAAGAAGAAGATGGAGGAGGATGATGAAGAGAGAAAGAGGATCATTGCTGACATTGAAGAACAATCTAGAGCTGCCCAACAGAGACTGGATGAGTTAGAGGCAGATAAGAAGGGATTGGAAGAGAGTATTGATGGACTTGATAAGCAGATAGAAGAGGTTAATAAGGAGATTGAGAGACTCCGGGCAGAGGAAAAGAAAAACAAGGAGGAGTTTGAGGCTGCTGAGAAAGAGCTTCTTGATCATCTGGACAGGTTGAATAAAACCAAGGGGGAGAGAGAGGATGCTCTTGCCAAGGCCAGAAAGGAAGATGCGGAGGCCAAGGCTCAATTCGAGAAGGATTCTGCAGAGAGAAGGGACAGGATCGCTGACCTCGAGGGTCAGAAGAAGAAACTAGAAGACGACATTGAAGAGATAGAAAGGACTGAGGAAAAGGAGAAGAAGATCAGGCAGGAAGAGGATGAGAAGAGATGGACAGAGATAGATGGTCTGAACAGGAATATTGAGGATCTAGAGAAGACCGTCCTAGATCTGGAGACCCACGAGAGGGAGCTCACTACCTCCATTATCCATGCCAAACAGGAGTGGGAGAAGAAGGAGGAGGAGGAAGAGAAGACCATTGCAGACAAGAAAGCAGAGGTGGAGTCTCTGGAATCTAGAAAGAAGAATCTGGATGATAAGATAGAGGAGCTCACAGAGGATATGAGGGTGTCTAAGGAGCAGCACGAGAAGGATACTGCGGAGAGGCAGGCCATTATCGATGGTCTATCAGGGGATATCAGCAGTCTCAAGAGTGCTATCATTGATTTAGAGACGGAGTTGGACAGACTCCAAAAAGAGAACAAGAAACTGGAGGAAGAGTATGCCTCCACTAAGAAGCGACAGGAGAAGGAGATCAAAGATTTGGAGAATGAGAAATCTGAGAAGGAGGACACTCTAGCTAGGCTGCAAAAAGAGAAGGCTGATCTGGATCAAAAGATAGCCGATCTTCAGGCTAAGTTTAACCAGGAAAAGGAGGAACGACAAAAGAAGATCGATGAGCTGAACAGAGAGATTGCTGATCTGAATGATGCCATTGGTAAACTCAATATCGAGATAGCCCGTTTGAGGAAGATTCTGGAAGAACTCCAGAGGGATTATGATGAACTGAAGGAGGAGCAGGAGCAGTTGATCAAGGAGGGTAAGACCCGAAGGAGGGATCTAGAGGATGCAGAGTCCAATGCTGAAGAGCTGAAGAATAAGTTGAAGAAGGAGAAATCCCAGTTAGAGGATCTACTTGATGCTATCAGGAAGGAGCTGGAGAAACTGAAACAGCTCAAAGAGGTAGAAGAGAAGAGGTTGGCTGACTATGCTGCAGAAAAACTGACTTTGGAGGCTGAGTTGGCTAATGCCATCCTGGAAGAGGAGGACAAGAGAGAGGAGTATGAGAAGTTGAGGATGGAGGTAGATGAGCAGGAGGTGACGATTAGAGAGATGGAGGAAGAGCATGAGGTGCTGAAACTGGAACTAGAAGAGGAGCAGGTGGCCTCGGTGAAGAGGAGGAAACAATGGGAGACTGAACTGAGAAAGAAGAGAGAGCTGTTCAAACAGAGACTTGCCAGGATTAATAAACTTGCAGAGGCAATTAAGAGGAAACGAGAGGAGATAGAGAGACTCAGACTTCAACAAGAACGTATGACCATGACATTGACACTTTTACTGACACTCACTGACAACTCACTGACACTCACTGACACTCACTGACACTCACTGACACTCACTTGACAATTTTCATGCGGGGTTGTAATTGGGGACCAGGGACTAGACCTATTATTATTATAACAAGCTCTAACCCCATCCCCACCAGGTGAAGAAGCTGAGAGACAGGCTGCTCTAGAGAGGGCTCGTGCGGCTACTGCTGCTGTACAGGCCAAGTTATCTGGTTTGTTGGAGTGGCTCCAAGAGAGGGAGGACTATCTGAGGAGATGTGAACCAGTCGCCAATACATATGATGAGCTTTACATGCAGCTTGATGAACACAAGGTATGAAAGATATTTCTAATAACCCTTTATTTTATCGTTAAGTTCTAGTTATTATCTTCCTCTTTGAGACAGAAATAGGGATGGAGTTTTCCCCCGACCTGATTAAACTCTCACTAACCCCTCCCTCTCTGTTTCTCTCTCTCTCTCTCTACATATTACGTCATACCTAACATATACCTACACACACACACACACACGCATGTCATACCTAATGGTGGTGGTGGTGGTTGGAGCAGCCGGTCTTTTGGAGCCTTTGGTATGGGCTCACGGTTGGCCATGATAGGCTTCCCGCCGCTAGGGTGGTAGTTTGGCGCACGTGAGTGACTGGGACTGAACTTGATTACCAGCGGGATTTCGAGTTGCCGTGAGGCGTCCCGATGGGTTTGAAGTGAATTTGGTGAGGGTTTTTTTTTTCGTCGTCAGCGTGGCTATTTCTCGATCCATGTGGCAGTCCGACTATTGGATATGACAAGCAACGATAATAGCACTCAATACGGTCCCTTGCTTGACCCCGATGACTTGCACCGACACTGTCTGTCTCACCCAATCACGAGTGTGTGCTACCAATCTCGATAGCACGCAGGTTCAGTTTTGTCAAACAAAGTTATGACATGATTTCTACGCTACCTCTAAACAGCGCCTGCCAGCACAATAATGAGTAGGGTTGTTGACAAACTGAAATAACGCGCCACTGGCAAGAGTTTTATATGCATCATATAAAGCGCTTTTTCAGACGCTTTAAAGTGGTCGAAAATGTTCAGCCCAGAACTCCCATACATATTACCAAAATAACTCTCTATCTGAAAAAACAAATAAAGACCCAAATTTCCCGATCTCAGCCCTACCCAAATTACATAGAATACTGACGACTATTTTATGCAGATTGCAAACCACGATTTCCTGTACAAGTTTGGATTGCATGGAAGAGAGCTAGAGGATGATCCTGTTATTGTCATTCATGATTGTTACAACCACACCGATCACGCTCCTAATGCTGTAAGTCCTTCTATTATTCTTAACTAGCAAACTGGGGCGATCGTACCGATCCTCACGGCCTTCACTAGCGGTGCTGGTATCCCGGTATCACTAACAGCGCTGCTTGTAGTCGCGTTACCGTAATGGAGATACAGTAAAGCCCTGACTTCATCAGGTAGGGTCTGCTGAAACCATCATGGACTTTTATCCGGACTATCTGGACATTTATCCGGACTATCCGGACTTTTATCCGGAGTCCGGACTATCCGGACATTTATCCCGACTATCCGGACATTTATCCGGACTATCCGGACTATCCGGACATTTATCCGGACTATCCGGACTTTTATCCGGACTATCCCGACTTTTATCCGGACTATCCTGGATTTTATCCTGACTATCCGAGTTAGCCGGAGTCCCATATCCGAGCCTGGTTATCTGGATATCTCGAAAACATCAAATATCCGGACTATCCGGACTATCCGGGTTATCCGGGTTTATGCATACCCCCTGTGATATCTGTCAAGAGAGAGTTAGAGATAGAGAGAGAGATAATGTGAGATGTGATATTTCACTAGAGAGAGATAGAGCGAGACAATATGACATTTGACTAGAGAGACTAACTGACAATACTAAACAACGCACCTCTCAGACCATGGGAGGTATCTGCACGAGTCAAGATAGACGGACACAGAGACACTAAAATGGACATAAACGACAATGACGGACCATCACTTGAATCAAAGTACACCTGATTAACATGGCACAATTTGACTGAACAACATGAACTACACTATCTTTACTGATTCCCCACTCATTTCTCTCTAACATCTCCCCCTGCCCAGGATTATTGATTTGTTCCGTAAGTTCGATGTCAATAAGGATGGAACGCTCTCCCACCAAGAGTTTATGGATGGTATCCTACAGACGGGCATCCCAACTCCCCGGTCCTGTTTCCCCATGATTATCAGGGAGTTTGACAGGGATGATAGTGGAGATATCAACTACAGAGAGTTCGCAGCAGCACTCAAACGATATGAGGTATGTAGATACCTGATCACTCGTTTTCTCTAAGGGTTGTAAATAAGCCAGTGGTTTTACAGTGGGCGGATGAACTTTTAGTTTTACATTATTCCCCAACTATTCAACAACATCCCTTCCCCCACTCAGTTCAAGCCAAAGACAGAGGGTGAGGCGATTGATTACGAGGTCCAGAGACAGGTGGACAGATGTGTATGTAGAAGGAGGTTTAACTGTGTTCAAGTGGGAGAGGCAAAGTACAGGTATGTTAACATGTCCCCTCCTTCTCAAATGTACAGCTAACATACCCCCCTCCTTCTCAAATGTACAGCTAACATTTCCCCTGCATGTTATATACCCCATGTTATGTGTTTTTGGGGAGAAAATCAGGGATTACTCATTGTATCCCCTGTCCCCCAAACTGAATAGTAAATATAGTGACCCCCTACTGATACTGATCCCGTTCCCCTTTCTCTCCTCACTATAGCGAGCCTGCTAGTACTCGGTTTAATGGTGTTTTATGGAGGTTTGTTATTCCAGCATGTGTTCTCGTTAATATGCCCAATCACACAAATATATCAGCTGTCTGGTGGTGCCGATCAGCTCACTGAGATATCGGTGCCACCAGACAGCTTCAACACCACTCTCTCTCTATCTTGTTATTTTAATAATACATGTCTGCTATACTCATACATACCCTGCTATTCAATACAGCTGCTGAACTCTCTCTCTCCATCTCAATTTGATTGTTTAGTGGCAGTAGTGGTGCTCAGATCATACCACTAGACAGTAGACAGCAAATTGAGGAAGGGAAAGAGTTGATATATTCTAATTTGCTGTGCGGGCTAGCAGTACCATATAATAATCCGGGCTTTAATTCCTAATTCTGGGCTTTTTAATGACCTGTGCTATACTTTGGGTTTTGTATCCTATCCATTAAACCCCTTCTATCCTCCTTGTTCTATCTCTAGCTATACCTCCAGAGCTCCTAACACCCCCTCCCTCCTCAGGTTTGGCAACATGCAGAAGCTGTACCTGGTTAGGATTCTGTCTACTGTGGTGATGGTCCGAGTGGGTGGAGGGTGGCAGCCCCTTCACGAGTTCCTCCAGAAATACGATCCCTGCAGGTACGTAACCGCAGTGACAATCTCACTAGTTAGAACTAGCTCAACCAGCCCTCGCTGACTCAATTTTGGGATAAAAATCTGGTTTTTTTTCAATTCCGGGATAAAAATCTGGGTTTTTATCTTTTTTTGTTTTCGCGACAGTGAAGTTTGGGATAAAAAAGGTGGATTCGATGGTTTGTTTTTCGCTCTTTTTTCTTGTCCTCGACGAATTTTTGGGCTGGTTTCCAATTTTTTAATTTTTTGAAAATTCCATTAAATCAAGTTTTTCTTTTTTATTGAGCTGGGTGGAAGCGAGGGCTGGTAATTTCACACAGCGTGAGTAACAGAGTGTGTGTTACAGTCGACATAAGAGACAGTGTGATATACGGTAAGTAGAGTGTGTGGGTTGAGAGCAGATAAAGCACAAAGCGTGTGTGAAAGGGGGTGTGTGAAGGGGGTGTGAGCTGTAGTAGCACAGGGATTTCTTCAGTGTGTGTGATTGCGAATGCTATAGCCCTAACTTCACCAACTCGACCTTGTTCAATACCCCTTTTTATGAGCGCTAAGTGAACAACAGCCAGCTAGCTCACCCCATCATTACCACACTACCAACCCTTGTACCACAATATCACCACGGTATCCCAATCTGCACTAAACCCCGGGTGCCCGATATGTGTAGAAGTTGTGCTGCCAAGCAAGAGGAACGGTCCATACACCAACTGAAACGTTACCCCTGGCTGGGGGTCAAGGCCACCATGACCCTTAATAGGATGTAAGATACTCCCCTCCTGGTGTTGTGATCTCTTAGTGACCCTGTGTGATCTTATATCCTGCGTGATAATCCCGCGTGATACACGTCCTGTTTTTAACGTGATACATAGCACTCTCCCACCACCAGCATTGTAACGCACGTGTTTGTCATGTGTTATAACATGTGTGTAGCTCCATGTACCTGACACCAGCTACATGTACCTGTAGGTTCTGAAGTAGCCATGTTAGACTCATGTTGTACGTATTGTTCCAGTTATGTCACGTGGTCTTGAGGATAGTTATAGCCACATAGATCATGATGTTCCCCTCTTTTGTGATTCATTTAACGCCCGCTTTCTAATTACTTGTAGCCTGCAGAGTGTAATAACAACCCCCCTGTAGACCCCTCCCCCCTAACCCCCCATCTCTGTGTTATAGGGCCAAGGGCAGGACTAATGTGGATCTGGGAAAGGTTACTGTCGGGGGAGGCAGACCAGCCCTACTACCCAGTGCGGGCGGTAGTGGCAAACTATATACCCCTCTCAAATTCATGACGGCTATCAGACCTACTAGCACCTCTACCCCCAGGTATGCATTTCTAATCAGGGGTTTCAATCCCTAAACAAATAATACTGATCCTTAAATTAATATCATTAATTGCCTTATTAATTTTCCATTATCAGATACACATTGATCATCACATCACACACATCAAACTCCTCTCCCCCTCGTTATAGCAGGGACGGTCAACTGCCCCATGACCACCTAGTGTACTTCACACACCGCAAGCAGTCCCCTTCAAAGAACAACAGGAATAGTGTTAGGTACCTGCCCTGCCTGCTATTACTGTGTTAATAGAGCTGGACACATACAAACACTAAAGCTGGCAGCTCCTGTTGCTAAATACTATTCCATTAAAAAGCTGTACTGCGAACACTGATACATACCGAAACATACTTCACTTGACACAACTTAGCAATACCACTGAGCGCTTGTGTATCTCCTCCCCTTGCACTACAACTTGTGCAGCTGTAAACAAGCTGTGGAAGTGTGAAACTCCATTACTAACTGTATAATGTGTTGCAGGGGTAAAGCTAGCTATCCAACCGCTGATCTTACTCGTGGCAGGTATGTGTTGAGCTTTCTGTGTTGTCTGTCTGTCTGTCTGTCTGTTTTGTACTGACAATAACATGACACAATAACATTGACAATAACATGACAATAACAACACAGATTGGTGCCCCCTGAAAGACGACTAAACTATCCCGGTAACGCCAGACCGACCGCGACCTCCCCTACTGGCCGTAGATCCAGTGTAACGTCCCCTTCCTCCCCTACCTCACCAACCGGTCGAAGGGCATCAAGTGTGGCAGCTCTTGGCAGTAGAAGGTCTAGTGAGGCGCCCGCCTTTAACAGACAGAAAAGTAACAACAATTTGCGAGAGACAGACCTGGCTGCCCATGAAGCACCCCAGCCTGGAGTCAGGAGGATGAGACGGGCCAGTGTGGCAACACCCTCCATGGGTGGACCTGCACCAGCTGCCAGACGGACCAGGCGATTAAGCTCAGTGAGCGACACCCCCTTCGTGTTAGAGTAGAGACTGTAAAGACTGTAGTACTTAGATGGTTCATTTTGATTTTGTTGACATTTATTATACGGTTAAATACATACTGAAATTTCATGACTTACAAACAACAAATAGTACTGTTCCTCAATACGGTACAGCATCTCTACTGTAGGTCTGGGGATGGAGAAAAAGGGTAGTGACGTGACGACATGACCGGTACCACCAATCTGACTAGTATATGACAGATCAATATAAGGTTGTGTTACAAAGACTACTACAACCTCTCGTTATTTGCCTAACCTATATATCTCTGCAGAGTGTCAATGTCGGCGGGTGCTAAACCTAGCGCATCCCGAGAGTTTGAGGGCCTTGATATTGAGCACGACCCCAAGCAGGTCTCATTCCCTGGATATAAGGTAACATCATACACTAATATATCATATTTGTGGCACCATGTGGCCCTGCTCTCCGTTATAATCACGAACTATTTAGTTGTTTCAAAACATTGTTGCCCTACTAAGAAGTGTATATCAAGAACCCTAACTCAGCATCCAATGCAGGTTAAGGGAGGATATGTTTCCCCGTACAGTTGCCAAGCCCTGGGACTAAAGAAGCGGTCTGGATCCAGCGCCTCCCTGTGCAGTCAGGGTAGTATTGAGGCTGACAGTCCAGTGAGAAGGAGCCCCAGCAAGGGGGCTATGAGGAGCAGCAGTAGGAGCAGTGTGTTAAGCAAGAGTAGTAGTCGGGGTAGTATGACAGGGGTGCCATCAAGGGGAACATTCGGCTCCACACCCAGGGGTCTCACAGCCACCAGTACCCCACGACGCAGTGCCAGCAAGTCCAAGATAGACACCCCATCCACCCCAGACAGATCAACCCCCAGAGCAAGGGCTTCCACGGCCTCCCCTGCCAGTGGAAGTAGACCCACAACCGGTATCAAGAGGACAAGTACTGGCCTTAGTGGTGCAGCAGGCAGAACTACACCATCCAGGACCAATAGTGGCCTAGGTACCGCACCAGCTAGGTCGAATAGTGGTACCACCCTACCTCGAACAGATACCGGACTAGGTCGCACGATAGCTCGAACAGATAGTGGGTTAGGAGGCACCAGAACAACTACACCAGCCCGACCAAACAGTAGCCTGTCCAGAACTAATACTGGTACCACCCGTAGTAGTACATTGAACAGTACACCCTCCCGGGCCAGTATGGGGTCGACAACTGGC
>AVPN01001507.1:8708-21742 GCA_000695325.1 Pleurobrachia bachei | reverse complement strand
CCCCCCCCCCCTGGAACATTAACGTAACGCGCGAGAACACACAACTAGTAATTTCAGCGCGCTCAGTAGACCTCTCTGGCATTGTGCCTTGATTTTAACCGGCAAAAACTAGCAATCGCCTCCCAAGTCCCAGTGCAAATGTGAAATGATTTCAAACCATTAACCAAACTAGCAATAGCCCCTAGATCAGATGTGAAATTGACTTTAACCAAACTAGCAATAACTGGTTCGAATTAGAATTCTGCGATATAAAAACTCCTGTAACAGTTTATTTAACCCATATTTTCCTCCGTCACCAGAATCAGAAGAGGAATGTATCTCTCTCTTTAAGGGGTGTACAGAAATAATGAACCAGATCTGTGATTCAGTCCTTCTGAGGTCTCTGGCTCCCCTGTACAGTGCAACAAAGTGGCAGAATCTCAGTGTAACTGCTGATCAAAATATTCAAATACCGTGCGATTCCTGTAAGTTGTTTTTGAATAACTAACATGTTATTAATATGGAAACAGTGATAGATCACTGATCCAACCTGTGCAAATGAATCCCCAATTTTCAGGTTCTGATACCGGTAAAAAGACTCTAGCTGGTTGTGTTATATCTCTGGTTAGATCTCTAGAAAGTATTGGAGGTAGCACCGAGAAACAAACACTCAGACACCATGTGTTCAACTTGCCTTGCAGACAGTTGCTGTATCAAGATATATTACAACAGGGGAGGATCTGTACTACTGAGTTTATTAACAAAGTGGCCTTTCATTACAGGTACTACTATTTGATTAATTGTCCCAATTAATTCTAGTTACTGCCCGTTAGTTTCGCGTTAGTTTCACCAAAATTTCCTCGTGAACTAGTGTGTCTCCCACACAAACAAACGAACACTCTCCCACACAAACAAACACTATCCCTTACAGATGTAGTGTGGAGCAAGTCTGCCTAGAGCTCGGTAAATCCCACCTAACCCTAATGGCATCAGATAGTGCATGTCGGGAACCCATCCTAGCGCTTCTCCTCTACAAATATCCAACCCTTCTCTCCGACACCCTCCCCTCCTCCAAATCCTGTCGAGATGTGGTCACCCAACTTATCCAAGAGGAACCCCTTTGGAATAAAGTGGCTTCATCAGGGGGTGCTGATTGGAACATTTCCCTCCCCTTCCTTCAAGCAGTCCTAACCCACAAAGTTATCACTACAGAGGTCTTTGAGACTCTGAAAACCTCGCTCCCAACTGAGGGTACTGGTATTTGCACAGTTTTTGACAGAGCATCCCAACTTCTGACAGAGACAATAGAACTCTTTACTCGTTATACCGGGGAAGCACAATTTATTGCTGGTATAGAAGGAGTATCTAGGGGTCACAAGAACTTCTGTGAGCTGGCAGACAGAATGTTTTATGTCGCACTGGCACGAGGACAACTAAACACTCTCATGAGTGGGGTTAGTGATGTTATAGACAGTGTTAGTGAGGCATCAACAGACGAACAATCTCGATCAGCTGTGTTTGATATTTCCTGTCTACTCCTCGTAAGGTGTACTATGATATTCGGGGCACAAGTTGTACCTCAATCTGCCGTGTTTGGTAGATGGTTAGGGTCACACTCCTGTGGTATGTATAGCCCCACCCTTCCCATCCTACCACTAACACGACCCGTTGTGGCCGAGTCTCACCAAAAGAATGTGGATTGTTTGGTTCAGTTCCTGTCTAGTACCAGTGAACGAAATGTAGATACCAGCTCCTTCAAGAATCTGATAATAGCCTTCCCTGACGCACTAAGAGATACCATGCAGGCTATAAAAACGAAGGTAACATGCACAGATTTTGTCGAAATAAGGATTTTTAAAACCCGTTTAGTCAATAATCGTTTAGTCAATAATCGTTTAGAATATGGGAAACGGGCATGAAAAGCTGTTTAATAATTTCACTTTTTTCAGGTTATTCTGGATGAAACATTTAAGGAACAGACATCAAAGTTCAGAGATTTACTGTTAGTGCCTGTGTTTGTGGCGATTCATTGGCTGATTCATTTCAGTGAAACTGTAGAGGAGGATCTCCGGCATGTGGTTAGTGTTACCATGGTTACCACAATGTGGTTAGTGTTACCATAGTTACCACAGTGTGGTTAGTGTCACCATGGTTACCATGATGTGGTTAGTGTTACCATGGTTTTTCTGGTCGAAAAGAATAATTTTACACCTCCTTACTGCTGAACCCTCACAGTATGAACTACACAACTCATACCATGTCTAATTTGTTTCAGTCAAAGTTAATGATGAAGCCCTTCCTCAAGAACGTCACCCAATACACCTCTACAATTCTACTACAACAGAGGTGTGACCTACTCCAAAAGGGACTTCACGCCACTCTGAGTCTACATGATAAGAAGAAGCTGGTGAAGAAGTCGTTCTGGACCTCAACTGTTGGCCCAGAGAGGGGCGTTGTGGAAACTGATAAGGCGTGGAAAGCACTCAGGTAACTGATCAAGTTGTTACCATGACCTCTCTTATCAGTAACCATGGTTACCATTCCCCGTTCTTTGGTAACCACTCCATCTCTTATCGGTTACCATTTTGCCATGCAGTAGCCATGGTAACCACCACTCTCTCTCCAGGAGAGCACCAACACTGGATTGCCTATCAGAACTGGGATTATTTGATAATGTCTCCAATGTTGTGTCCGGGGCAGCACTTCAAGTCCTCTCCTTCCCGATAAATGATGACATAACACATGGAGTGGTTGCTGGCGCTCTCTTTCTCCAGACCGATCCTAGATACGTCCCCTGGCTCTTCCAACATACAATACCAAGTAATATACACACGTCTCACTATCACTCTGTTATAGTTGTTTGAATCGCTTGACACTGTGTCCGTGCTCCGCACAACAAAAAGAAAGTATGAACAATTCAAGTAATCTAGTAGACACTGAAAGCTGGGCAACCACCCTACATGACTCAAGCCCCCCAGCCCCCTGAGGATTGGTGGTAGTCTCGAGATTTTAAGTATCCCATAGCCCTCAACCTCCCCCCTTCTTCAACACATGTGCGTCCCTTTCATCAGGTTTGCTGATCGATGGACTGGCCCCCAAGTACAAGTCCTACATCTGGGCTTTATCTAAACTGGCATTCATATCTATTGACCTGTACCTAACGGGGGTCAATACAGGGGGTGATCAGGACCATGCCCGGGTCAAGAGAGTTTGTGGTTCAGGAACTACCGATGATATTAGGTAATTATTAATTGACCGGGAATTGAACCAGGGACCTCCAGAGAGCTCGGAGCTATACAACTAAGCTACCAAACCTCTATACTGATCGCAACCTCCTTTATTCTATAACAAATCTATTCAGCCTAGGGTCCTTATAGTGTTTTATTGAGTAATTTGCATTTTCTTTGTTGAGTAAGGTTACTCAACAACATTTTCTACAGGTGGGAGATGTTAAGGGAGCCACTAGCAGTATTCTGGAGGAACATGACAACCCTCCTATGTGAGGAACTGGGCATTACCTTCATCTATCAGTTCTTTAACCGGTATGTGATTCTGCTTTGACAGAGAGAATTTAACTTGTGGGGCTTGTTGCTGTCAGAGCAATGACCTGACAGTTGTGCGAGATGGACGTCGTGCGCGACTGAGATCGAGCGAGAGTAGATGCCCCCCAGATGGCAATGGCACAGCAAGCCTAGACAGCCGACAGGTTGCGAACAGCGGTTCCCCTTTATTGAATGCCAATATCCCTAACACCATCCCCCTTTTCTAGGTTTATAAAGTGTGCCCTAGAGACGGATAGAGACCGACTGAAGGAACTAATCAGTGGTATTGATCGAGACAGTCTGCGTGATGGGGCTGCTTTTATGGTCCGGAACGGCTCTGTCAAGGAGGGTCTCGCTCTCTTAGAGTTATCAGGATCCGCATTGGATGAACAATCTGCTGTTTTACAGACTGTCTTAGTGTGAAGTTGTGTGGTTTGAAAGAATGAAACACGAATATTTTACACATTTTATTTGTTTGAACAGTCAAATGTGGTGGAGTTGAAACTGACAGGATCAAGTATTATGAGCCTTGATTGTGTAAGACTGGGAATTGTGACGTGAAAATGTTATTGTACTTGTCCAATTTATTTCTCAGTTTGAAAACCCTGTGTATCACGATTGTTAATTCCTACTCTGATCTGTCCTCTCTTAAATATTGTGGGATGTCTCACCGAGACATCTTAGCTTGGGAGTTGGGAATGGGATGTATCTGTGAAGCAGAGAGGTAGCATACATTACCTATCTACACAGTATTGTCACGAACACACTTTTTCTACAGTACGTGTCGTATAGCAGGCGGTGCGTCTATGATTCCGCCAGCTGGGCCCAGCTAATTGAGCTCGGCATTCAGATCATACAGTGAACACTGAACACAATAAGGAGCTGTGAATCACAGCTTCATTCGTCTTACACCCCCCCCCCACCGAATATAATACCATACCTCTCTTTTGTTGAGTATGGCACCAGGTGCAGCTGTACTGGCATACTCCTGTCAGGCCAATGCTCTGACCACAGTTCTCGCGCGCTCCGCGTGCAGAACAGGAGAAGCGAGAATCGGGTCAGGCCAATGCTCTGACAGGCATACTCTCATATCCTGCCTCTGTGCCGAATAGTAGGGTACCCCACGGAATAATTTTAGTACAAGTATTCCGTGGGGTATAATACACATCTCGAGTCGAGCGAGACGATGATCTGTAGAACTCAGATCGTGAGAGATCTTGGCCCACATGATAGTATGCGGCATACTATAAGACTCTTAGTTTGCCGCATACTGTGTGGGCCATGAGTTCTACAGATCATTGTGAATCTCTTGTCGAGGTGTGTACAAGTGTTCCGTGGGGTACCCTACTATTCGGGGCTTTAGGACTGTAACTCACCTGGACAGTAACTCGAAAATTTCGGACTATAACTCACTTTTAAAAATGTCGAATTTAGGTGAGTTATAGTCCGGATCAGGTGACTTTCTGTCCGCCCCACTATTTAGCACTATTTACGGTGAGTTAGAGTCCGGACGGACACTAACTCACCTGTTCGAGTTGTGGGAGCAAAGGTGAGTTTCTGTCCGCTAAAAATGTCGAAATTCGACTTTTTGTCCGCCCTCGAAACTCACAAATTCGGACTGCAACTCACTTTTGGTAGACAGGGGGAACAAGAGTGACAGGGAGTTATCGTCCGTTCGACTTTCTGTCCGGTACCCCTATTCGGCACACAGAGAGAGCATTACAAGTACCGCATGGTAGGGCGCTCCAACCCCTATAATACGAGTATAAACCTGTCAGAGCAAATTGGCCTGACCCAATTCTCGCTTCTCTCTGTTCTGAACGCGGAGCGCGCGAGAACTGTGGTCAGAGCATTGGCCTGACAGGTATAAACTCTGTTCTGTCAATTGTGTCAGTTTCTGCACCCCGTTTCTCTCGGTCAGTTCGGGGCTGTCGGACAGAGTATACACCACTCACTTTATCACCCGACTAGTACAATGAAAACGAGGTATCTGCCGTTAAAATGGCTCAATGGATAATAACAAGTTACAAGACACAATCACACGTTGTCTCACGCACGTGTTTCCAATGTAACGTGGTTGTATCAAAATCCAGCTGTTGGAACACGCGGCGGAAAATTAAAAATCTGATCTTTCACTCTCTCAATCTCATAAATATTCATAGAATACCATAATTTCCTGCATAAACAGCTGTTATCTGTCGGCACAATGTGCCGCACATACCCGCAAAGACTAATTCAAAATAAAATGCAATGATCCCATTAATATTTCAACCACAACAGCTTCTCTCTGTCTGAGTCTCTCTCTCACTCTCTGGCGGTGACAGACCCCAATTTGATTCTCTAAGCGCGACAGTGCGCTCAGATAGGGTCCACAGCTCTCAAACAGCCTCAAAAGTCAAATTGACTGTCAATTAGCTGTAACACATATATTATGTAGCGGCACAAAAAAATGACAGTAAAACTGACGAGGGGACGTAAAAATACTACTACATACTAACATAATAAATAGACAGAAATTTTAAAAACATCATCTGCTGCACTTGACACGGTGCCACTGAAACCGGTCACCAATATTTGTTGAGTACTATACCCCTTATTACTCGACAATCGCCAATATTATATCCGGTCGAGCAAGACATATTAGTAGAGCACAACAACACACGCTCTACTTTCTCCTTCTCTGTCTCTGGTAGCATATCACAACCCGATATGCATTGTCTCTGTTAGATACGCAGTGTCTGAATCCCCCTATAACCTAATAGAGCATGTATCACTAAAGGGTCCTTTGTAGCCGTTTCCTGCTACAGCCCGTACAGCGAAGTGGTAGGAACAACCTTTACTGAACTGCGAGAGTGTGACCGCCATGGGCATAGGTAGGGCCTTTACTGAGCCAACCTGAGAGAGGGAGAAAGAGCGGATTAGACACATGATCATACAGTGAGCGGTGATCATGATACTGATACAGCTCAGTGAGGCCGTGTATGAGGGAAACAAATCAAGACAAGTTGTGTGCTGTCTGGCGGCGCCAACAGTCTTTTGTCAACAGATGGGGTCTGGGTGTGTGCCCCCTTTTTATACTGCGTGACTCTGTACTAACCTCTGTCCAGCCGCAATTAACAGGTGGTGGTATGGGTCCCATAAAAGCGAAGAGCTCATATCCCGTACATTTTGTTTCATCACCCGCTAACGTCCACATCAGTTGGATGTCACCGTTTACTAGGGACGCCCGTACCTGTGAGTGGGTAGTGTGAGTTGTTTAGTGTTTACACTTTACTAGGGACATTATCAGTTATGAGAACTTATAAAACGAGATGCCAGCATCTCTTCTCTGATCAAGTGAGAGGTCGATATCTAACACGTTGGGGTAATCACGCCGCTATTTTCATACCGCAATGGACAGTCTAGTTATGAATTAATAACTGTCAATTGCGGCAATTTGTCGCAATTGACAGTTGCCTGCAATAACACAAGTGCGTGAATGATGCCATTAATTCTACCAGAGGTATATATACTAATAATAATAGCAGAAACTAGATATCGGTAGACTGGATACCAGCTTGTACAAATACGATATTGAATTGACACTAATTATTAGTAGAAATAATTAGAAGGAATAATAATTCACCTTAGGGATGCAGTCTTTGATTGGGTTTTCACTACCTTCGTCTACCACTGACAGCGTTGTCTGATCTGTGGAGATTTCATAGGTCGTTAGGGAGAGAGATCAGAGGGTTTAAATCATTGGTAACCATGGTAATTTCTTCAGTATGGGTTACCCTGACGCTACAAGAAATAATAACAGCTCCGTCCAGCTGTTACCCTTCTCAACCCCTGCTGTCATACCCCCTCAACCCCAGCCATGTTTGTCCATACCTTTTATTTGGTTCATAGAGTGGATGGGGGCGGATGAGAATGATATCGGTCCCATCCCGGGTTTGTTCTGTTGCAGCACTGATACTTGGACCGGAGCCATGGGTATTGAGTGGATGGGACTAGGTTGGGGGTGTCCCTGTAGACCCTGCATAGAGGCTACTGACGTCACCATACGGTGTTTAGCTGCTGCCGCTGCCTGTCGGAGGAGGGGGTTATCATTGGGTGACTTGACATTTAGAGGTTATAACCTATGGGAAGATCATACCAAGTTCTTCCATCGGAAACCTGTTCATCAAGGAATAACATAATCAGAATTTTACCTGTAATTGTGCTTGCTGGTGTTTGTTGCTGTTGTTGTTGTGAATGTTGTTGTTGTTTGATCATGGCTTGTTGAGCTCTAAACGAGTGGAGCTGGGCTAACTTCTCATTCTGAGGAAGGGATATTATGTTTAGCTGTGTAAAACTCTTTACACATGTATCATAACTAGGTGTGTCTACAGGGGCACGTGCTTCTAGCTCTAGACTTTTCTTCCTATCGTGTAGCTAGGCTCTGAGCCAGTCGTTGGGCTACAATCCAATTCTAAACTACATTTACAAGCATGAACCGTGAGGAGAGCTCGAGAGATTTAATCTAGAGATTATCTAGATCTAGCGAGCGAAACAAGCATGTGTAACACACAAAACACGTACCTGATGCATGACTGATAGATTGGGAGGCACTCCCTGGGGGAATGGGGACACTTTAACTGGAGCAACCGGTCCTTGGGGTACTGGTGTGGGGCGCTGAAATCCGATCGGGTACTGAAAAACAAGATGTGGTTGAATCATTGGATATATACCTACCTCTCCGGGAGACAGGAGTCCGGACCCCCACTGTTATGGCTCCCTAATGGCTCCCTAGTTCCTTACTAGGCCCATAAAAATCCCCTCAACCGCATCCCCAATTCCAAAATCCTACGGGCAATCCTAGTTTCTAACAAACACCAACCTGTTTTTTGGGTGATACTATGGTAGGGGGTCCCACGCTGGGGTTGACTGTAAAAGATTTAAACTGGTTGTTAATATCAGGATTTCCAAACACAAATGAGAGAAGTCCTGCTGCTGTAGCACGGGCAGATTCGTACAGGTTCTGAGGATCTGAAATACACGTACATTTTAATATCAGAATAGATAGAAGCTGGCTAGAAACTCCAGGACCCAGATGCAGAGAAATGTGTTTTTTTGGACTACCTAGAAGTAAAGACATGAAAAGAGTCTATGTCCTAGAATCCTAGATAAATTTGGTATGAAGACACACAGCTTGAAGAATCAACTTACCCTCATATTTAGCAGGAATCTTTGGTACCCCACCAGCGAGTGGAGAGGGACTGGCAGGTGGATGAGGGGCCTCGGTGCCCTGATCACCAGGTCCTACCCCATCCTTCGTACCGATCATAGCCAGAAGAGTCTGTGTACCAGTGTTCTTGCTCCTCAAGTACCTCCACCCCGTTGTGGTTCCAAGACCAGCCTGACTACCGAAATCTACTTTGGTGATTGGGGGATTTCGGGGTTCTGAGAAGTCGTGTTGGGTAACAAGATGGGAGATAAAGTCCTCGCCTGGTCCAACCAGTTTCTTGCATCTGGGACAGTTTATACCGATGGGAACCTAGGGAAGGGAGCTGGGGTTAGTTTACTGCAATAAATTCAGCAAGATTTGTTGAGCAGTTGAGTACTCAACAACCTGAAAGATTGGGGCATGAGATTGTGAAACGCAAATCAACCTCCTCCCCCTCCCCTCCTCTGTTATAGTAGTTAAACTATTAAACTGTAATAACATTTTACAGAATATATAAATGCAGATGAAAGTCTAGCCATTTAACCATCCCCTCTCCCCCTTCTGAGGAAGTGACATTGCACTATCTCTCTTACCACAAAAGTGGCATACAAGCTTCGATAAAATAACTACAATATTTGACAGAGACAAGATTTTAGAAACCGGAAATTCTTCTCGATTTCTTCAAAATCTCGATCTTGATCTTTAGTTATTACCTAAAGATCGAGATCGAACAAGAATCGCCGGTTCCTACAAGATTTAAACTTACAGATAAGTTCTTTCCACCGTCCTGCATTGAGAGGGGTGAAGATACTGGTAGTGGCATTACGGGGTTGTATTGTACTGAAGAAAGGGGTGACTTGTGTTAGTTATTCAGTCCTGTTTGAAGAGTATTGGCCGGGGTTTAATTGGTAGCTCAGTTACCCCCTTCTTCTTGCTCATAACCCAGGGAGAGGGGGAGGGGAGTTTTTTTCGAGTCCCCCTAGATCAGTAGATCAACTGATCAAGTAGAATAAGGGTAGGGGTGCACTAAATTAGTATGTAGGATAAGTTTCATTCATATATTCATATTGGTTAGTTCCAATATGAATATGAATGAAACCCATCCTACTTACTGCAGCTTCAGCTCTCTAAAGATGGTGTGAAAAAGAAGATTCATTGAACTCTCTGTTTCAGAGGTGCCGGTTATTATGAAGAAAAACACAGTGGCTTTTGGGGCTGTGGCATTGCCACCACCCTGGGAATCGTACTTCTATTTCGGTGAATATATACCAGGGTTTTTCGGGGAATAGAGAGTGGTGTGAGTATAGTGTCATTACACACGTCACACATTGAGGGAGAGAGAGGGGGATGGAAGGGAAGGGGAGAGAGGGTGGGAGAGGGATAAAAAGACTATACCATCGGCAAAGTACACAGACACAAAGACAAAGGGGGAGGTGGGATAGAAATAGAGCTCAAGACAATGTTTCCACCAAGAAAAAAAGAGAGAGTTAACATCTAACGAAAGTTCAGGCATGAATGTCATTTGGGCACCAAGCAGAACTGCAGGTCGTGGGAAACACTTCACTTCCAGACACAACTTTTAAGACCACATCAGAGAGTTCTATCCGAACAGAACATAACAGTGCAATTCTATGTTTTTTAGGGCATCAGCTACTGATGAATTATAAAATATATGGACTCTCCATCATATTTTCTCTAACACAACTTACAGTGTTGGAATCCAGGTGTTCGTTTAGGCCCATTATTGCCAGGGGGAGTAAATCCACCTCCAGTCCCGTTTAGGAGATGATGGGGGCTAGATCCGGGAGGTAGGCCTGGTACTGCTCCCGGCGGTTGTTGTCCCATTGATTGGTTAACTATCACCTGGGTGGGAGTTGTTGGGTAAAGACTGAGGGGTGGGAGCACTGGGAGGGCAGTAGCTGAGTAAGAAGGGGGTGCGGGGGATATGATTGAGGATATACTGTTGAGTTAAAGGGAGGGATGATGTTAAGGGTGGGATTGAGGTGTGATACTGTGAGATGGTTGTGTATTTGGGGTGAGTAATTTAGTGTGGGGATACTGTGAGATGGTTGTTGAGGGATAGGAGGGATTGCGATACTGAGACATTCACACCACTGTGCGGTCATACTAGACAGATGAATATATTGCACACTAGGGCCGGACTTGATCTACCGGTCCCTCACAGAGCGCAAAATAAAATGACGGTATCGGGTGTGCATGTGATCACATGTGAGCAACATAAATATGGACTGCTTGATAGAAGTAAAGGTGTGGGTTTGAGACTTGAAACACGGAATTTGTAGCAAAACTTAGAACTTAGATATTTGGTACCTGGATATTAGTGATATCAGTGTATCTAGCACGTGTGTTTCTAACCTGTGTAAGAAGCGACTCAATGAGGGCGAGACTGAGGGCTGGTGCCTGACCATTCTCCTGAGGACTCAGCATGCTGGGTGTCAGGGGTGGGCCGCCCGGGGGTGGGGCTGTTGGGGGCCTCTGGAGTCCAAAGTGGCCCTGCTGCTGGTTGAGGTGGTGTTGATCCATGTTTGATAGAGATGGGGGGAGGGGTACTGAGAGGGGGATGGGTGCTGACAGGGACATGGGCATCGAACTGGCTATTGAACTTGCTATCATCTGGGCGTCCTGAGGAATTTAAAATTTAGATAAGAAGAAGTTCTTCCTAAAATGGATAAAAATTGATATGATCATATCTGAAGAAGAATTATGAAGGAGAATGTCTTGGAAATGTGGAGCACACCCACCTTCAGTAGCTGTTGCTGCTGCATTTGCTGAACTTGATGTTGCTGTTGTGCTTGCTGATGTTGCTGCTGAATCTGTTGAACTTGCTGTGATTGTTGCTGTTGCTGTGATTGTTGCTGATGTCCTCTATCAATATCTCCCTCATCAATAACAGTTTCAGTTGTCTCATGTTGCGAGGGTGGCCCTGATGAACCTCCGTTGTTGTTCTGATCTTGTTGTTGATATTGGGAAGGAGATGAGGTGGAACTCATTTTGCTGTCCTCATCACCTGGGGAAGGAGTGTCACGTGATGCCCTAATAAGGAGTTTCACGTGATGCCCTAATAAGGAGTTTCACATGATGCCCTAATAAGGTTTTAGGAGGGAGAGGAGGTGGAACTCATCTTGCTGTCTTCATCACCTAAGGAAGAAGGAGTGTCACGTGATGCCCTAATAAGGAGTTTCACGTGATGCCCTAATAAGGAGTGTCACGTGATGCCCTAATAAGGTATTGTGAGGGAGAAGAGGTGGAACTCATCTTGCTATCTTCATCACCTGGATAGGGAGGGGAGCTGGTAGATATGAGGAAAGGGAATTAGTTGTGTGTGTGAAGGGATGCTCGGGATGGAGGTTCTTTCTCTGGGAGAGAGAGGAAGGGGAGCTTTAGAGTTAAAGATCTGGCTTGTTTTAGTAGCAGAGGAAGGATTTAGAGTCGTATGTTAGGGAGTGGGATCCTTCTTCAGGGGCGAGGGATAAGGAGCACATTTTATGGATATTGTTCATCCTGGAAATCAGCTGGAACTACTACATTTGTAAAGGGGGTCGGCGGTCGCGCTTGGTAAAACTACTACACCCCTCCCCACTTAATTATGTAACTTACATGCAACAAGAAGGTCAGATGACTCAAGGTTGTCAGGAGATATAGATCCCCCACTATCTGATAACTTCCGCTTTTTATTACCCTGAATTGATTAAGTTAGCACAGCTTATCACCCAGGTTACAGGTATTTTAAAGTTGCCAAGCAATACCATAATCACACACAATATTACAACCGTTTATTTCTAAGAATCATATATTTGAACGGGTGGCAAGTCCCGGACATAAAAGTGTCGTGAATTCGTTAATATTAGTTGTGTACTTACAGGAGGATCCTCTATGTCGATGTCTGTATTACTCATGCTTACTAATACCATTCCTAGTAAAACACACGTGGTTAGCATGTCATGTGGTTATTAGTATAGCATGAAGGGTGGAGTAAATTATTAAATTTAGTTCCATAGAATGCTGAACATACTAGGGGAGAATACTATGCTGAACGCATTCATTCTTGTTAAGAAATGAGAACAGGGTCAGGACAATGCTGGCAAGGTACAACTACAACAACTCTGTGTTACTACTGCACCATAAACGTCGCCCCTGCCCATATATTCAACTAGCAGTAGTAATAATTCGGGGTTTTCCATTGTGTAAGAGACAGACAACTATATCAGCTAGAATTATAGGGAGAGTGGGCTGCAGTTGTCCAGTGAGGAGACAGGGAGAGAGAGAGAGAGAGAGAGATAGAGAGAGAGAGAGAGAGAGAGAGA
>AVPN01001505.1:0-21756 GCA_000695325.1 Pleurobrachia bachei | reverse complement strand
AAGGGTATATCTCAAGATATACCCTTTCTACTTGAAGGTGACGAATTGTTAATTTTGTCCATGTTATTTACAAAATCTTGCTCAGCCGAACCCTACCGACAGAATACAGTGATCGCTAAACAAAACAAATATCAATTATTACCACTGCTGTTGCTCCTCACTTGTGAGACCAGCCATGAAGTTGGCATCCAGTTCGTAATCATCCTGGGCATCATTAATCTCTACAATCTCCTTGAGGTGCTCCCGGAAAATTCGGAACCTGTGATATGGAATAGTATTTTATTATTATTGGCTGTAACAAATTGTTTGCCCTATAGAAAATGGGGGATAACTGTTAAATTTCCGGAATTTCAAGGTTTACCTGAAGCTCTTCTCAGCAAGAGCGAAATCCTTTTGCTCAGAAGAAATCCAGTTGTTGAAAAGTCTAAGCTGGCCCTGGGCAGACTCTAGTCCAGACTTTAGGCCGGCCTTGTCGAAGGCCGCCGCAGAAACGATCAATGCGATGAAGAACAACATTTTACGTGGTTATGGTTTTGTGAACTACTTTTATAGAGCGCCATCTCGAGAACTTCTGGAATGGTGAATTCTAATCTGATTCTCATGAAAATTGGATCTCTTTTGTGTAAGAGAAGTGAAAATTTAATTTAAACCTGTGGGCCATAATTCGTAACACTGTCAATGGCAGGTGGGACTAATTCGTTTGTAAAGTGGTAATTTACTAAATTGGAGATGGTATTGAGTGAGCTTAAACGATGTAATGGTGAAAAGTAAAATTTTGTTTTTCGGATTTGGTTAAAATATTTGGATGGCCACTGGCCGGTTAATGACCATGACTTTAATGTTCGGCTGACGGCTGAGCTGGTTGAAATTACCCTCCTCTTTTAATTCCACGACAGACTGTGGCAGGTGGAAGGAAAGTAGTCACTTTGAACTTTAAATCCAATATCCCCCGCCCTTCAGACCGCTGGGGGCAAAAACCAATGGACTGCTTTGGAGTTCTGGTTATTGAAAACACGGTAGCAGCTGAGGTTTTAACCACCAAGTTCCCCTACCAACCACTTCGACCCGTTGGGTGAGTTATACGATCAGTTAATGGTCAAAACAGCGTGCCCCCTTCCCCGTATCACCTATTAAAAATTGGGTGCTGGATTTACACTTGCTCGGTGCTCCACTGATCCATGCAACTGCTAATAGAAGAGCTCCGACTCCTGTCATTCCCAAACATTACCCAATTCCCATATTCAGGTCTGCAGCTAAAAACTTGGACTCAGATCTCATATTGACGGTTCTATTGGCCCTATCAGAAGCGGAAAACACCAAGGAGCTGCGAGCGGTTAGTAGTGTTTATACTGTTCCCTGCTTGTGGGTAGAGTGGTGTGATTCATTGAAAATAGTGTTGCTTTTCGTTTGGTGACCTCATAAAATATCTTTGGCATGGTGTATATTTCTCTCCTGTCTTGTGATCTGCGTAAAGTGTTCGTGTTTTTTGGTAATCACACTCATGACTCAAATAGTCATCAGGTATTTGTTGCCAGTATAATCCGGGAATTATTATTATCCTACAAATCAGAGAATAATTCATAGTCATTTCCTCGTCATAGCTCATATCGCACTACATCTCCTCTATTTCCCTTTCCTTTATTACAGACTGAAGCAACGCCGCTTCTTGAGGCGCCAAAAGTCGGCTACAGTGGCGCCGGCAAGCGCCAAATAAGTAGCGTGAGTGCTGTGTCAGAAAATCGTAGTAAAATACTCCTCCCTTAACAGCTCCCTTGTGTTTTGTAGCATGTTAAAAAAGCAGGTTATTCCCATTGAACATCTTTGTCCGTGTGTGTTGTTCAGCATGTAAATAGCACGGAATAAAACAAATCCTTTAGAGTTCAGGTTTACAAAGATATCTATATTTACAGGCCCTGGTACCCTCTCTCATTTGTGCACTGGTGTACATGAGGGAACATGACAAGCTGGGGAGTCTAGTGCACAGAGAGATGAACCTAAACGTAAGTGACATGTCATTATGTTGCTATACTGCACCTAGTACAAGGTGTTTCAAGAAACAGTTCTGGGTCAAACCGAACTTGATAAAGTGTACATCATGGTTACCATGGTTACCTATTACAGTCGGACCCCGATTTACCGGGCCCCGATTTACCGGAACCCCGATTTACCGGGAGGGTAAACGAACTTCCCCCAAAATAGGAAATTTATGTTATATCACCCCGGTATACCGGGCACCCCGATTTACCGGGCAAAACCCTTTCCCCCGAGCATCCCGGTAAATCGGGGTCCGACTGTACCTATTATAATTGCCATTAATTACAACACTAGGTAAAAGACTATGATAACAGGACACCGCTCCATATTGCCTGTTCCATCGGGGATCTAGACTCTGTGAAGCTACTCCTTTGGAATAATGCAGATCCTAATGCCCTCGACAGGTAAAGTTGTATTATCTTGGATTGTTGCACCTAGACTACCTACCCGGGGTACTAGGGTAGGTTTCCCTCAGCCTATTATTATTATATCATATTGTTTATGAATCGTGAGACTGGATTAGGGGGATGTCAGCGAGACTAAGCCTCGTTACTTTCAGGTTTGGTTATTCACCCCTGTTTGAGGCAGTTCAGCACAAACACGATAACGTCTGTAAAGTGTTGAGAAGTAATGGTGCCAACCTTTGTGTTACCCCCGATCTAGAGGTATATTACGGGGAAAGATGTCATATATTGTAGGGGAAGAGGTCTTCAATATTTCTCAGAGTAGCTCAATGTGGGCTATTATACTCCACCCGGTCACTGTTCCTGATTTATTGTAATCCTCAGAAGCCTCTTTAGATCGGTACTTGGTAGACAAAATGACAAATTACCGTTTATTAACTCCCCCTCCCCCAGGTTTCAACTCTCTGCTGGGCTGTGTACAATAACGACTTTGACATGTTAACTCGACTTGCTGAGAACGGCGCCAACTTGGAAGCTAGGGTAAGTTATTCAAGCATGGGTCGTATAATGTTGTTTTTCATTTCCTCTCATTCCATCTATATTCTGCCTCGATATGACTCCATGGGAGGGGTCTAGCCAATATATCACTGCAACACAACTCCCTCTTTCCAGGACTATGACGAAAGAACGTGTTACAACATTGCAGAGGATATCGACAATGAGAACATGACACTTCACATAGAAACCCTGATTAAAAGGATCAAGAAGAAGCGAGAGAAGGAGGCAATGTTGACACCTTCCAGCAGTGCAGCAACACCTGTTCCTAGGAAGAAGAGGAATAGGGATAGCAAGAACCATTCAGAGTCCAAAATGTGAAAAACAGTTATATGAAGGGGATGTATTGAAGTTGTGAACTTTTTTATCATGGGATATTAGTAATGAGAACTTTTATTAGGAAATTTTAGTAATATCGGGATGAGATAGAATACATTTCTCTGTGGCTGAGTTCTTTTTATGAGTTCAAGATATTCTAGAAGTTCAGTTATGATCATGATGAAAGAAGATGAAAATGTTATTATTGACTAGAAATGAAAATGAACTATACGCTTGAGAGTTCTTTATTGGTGGGATAAAGTTCATTTGAGTGTTTTTTATTGTAGACACAGTGCAAATTTAGAGTAGTCCAATATACTTATAGGAGTTCTACTTTAGTGCTTTCTAAATGTTGCAGTTGTTGCGTTTTTGTGTCAGGTTTTTAAGTTATGTTATCGTTACAAGATCTTGTGTTTAACATCTTTGTCTCCCCAAAGCAGTCATCTCTCTATTTACTGGGTCTTCCGTGTACCCGGTGTATCTTCGTTCCAAATGTCTCTTGCTAACTCATAAGACCCCGTAATCGATAGGTGACTGTATTAATTGGTGCATGCAAAAGGGATTCATGAAGGATATTGGTACAGGTGTGAATCCTAAAAATAATATCAGCACAGCTCCCTCTTTGTCCCACACAGAAGAATTAGGACGCATGGTAATTACGTTGGTTAGTCTAAAAAACTGGCATGCTCTGTACAGACCGGACCCCCCCTCATGCGTCGTACCGGAACTACAGCCAATTCAGTGTGAGAGGGTACCAATTATAATACCTGTCTGCAGAACTGTATGTGTGTAGGTTTGTTTGAAAAGTCTCCTAACATACCGTGTAGTTGCAGGGGGCGGTAAACAATACTCAAGCTTTGTTGTTTTCGGTTCACCTTGCTTTATCTATTTTGTAAGAACTTAGATCTATAGCTATTGGGGTGTTAGAAGGGTATAGTGCTAGACTTGCTTGGGGAATCTACCAATGTCACAAGATGCCCCACGTGTAGGTCCTATTATCACGGGGGACTATCCTAATATAATCGTTTCCTGTGTATCATCCCATAGTGTCTCAGCTGCAGGTGCTCTATGCAGTGATGAACGATGATCTTGCGCGGCACTGCTAAGTAGCCTGAGAGGGAGAGAGATATGGATAGAGAGAAAGAGAGCTTTTTGAAACAAGTCCAACTGCCCGATGTACACATGTTTGTGTGCAGTATTTCTCACCTTCGTGATGTGTCTAATAGTTTACCTTAACGATGAACTTACATTTTACGTAAAACATCATGAATGATTGAAGTCCTTGCGTAGTTAAGTATCGGTAATGGCCATGAAGATCTAGAAAGTCTGAAGAAACAGGCATTGGAAATATCCATCTATTGAAATCCATTAGAAAGGCCAGTGAACGATGTGACTTCTTTTTTAGTCAGTTCCACTTCTTGTTTATCATCTGTAATTTATCTTCTAGAACGGAGGTAATATTGAAATAAGACGTTCAGATGATTTAATTACTGCCATTTGAATCCGTCTTTATTACATAATTCATCAGTCCCATGTGTATAGTACTATAATATGCGTGGGACATGGGCGATGGGACACTCTGCTTACACACATAAGTCATAATGGCATTATACAACGTTTTGAATATATGGTTCATGTTTTGTATTGTGCAAACGGTGCTTCTCATTTTCCTAATTTTTAGTTCCCATATTGATCGTTACTTGGTCCCGAGCTGTTTCTACCCTATAACTAATTGTCGAATTTTGCAACCACGAGAGTTTTAATTTTTGACGTACTGATCCTGGACGTGATATAATATCTTTGCAGAAGTGTGACGGTATAAGATTTATTCAGCTGTATACCGCCTGACAGTTTAATTACTAGATATCGCTCTCTCTCGCTATCATCTAGCCATCTATTACTCTCCTCCTTTGGCAGCTGCCATACCCTGCAAATTAAGACACTAAAGTTATCAGTTGATAGGTGTCCTATATATTCCCAATTTAGCTGCTGTACTGCATGATACTGTGCTATGATACTATGACAGATCTTTGTGCTTTCGTTGGACCATGATCTTTGTACGCGGGGACCACGTGCTTTTTCAAAGTCTTTGAAAGTTTGATTCGTGCTAATCAACTCTACTAATGTTGGTGTTGTAGTATTCTTATCGTCACGTATATTCATGATATTGCACAAGTTATCAAAGATTTTAACAGTCAAAGTGATAAGAATTAAGAAGTCCTTATCAAAGGATCGCTCCAGCTGCCTCAATCGATACACCGTTAGTCAAGATTCTGGCATAACACGTACGATTAATCATGATCAGTATCATTTCGAGCGGGGTTGCAACATATTATGTGATCGTACATTCTGAAGGATAATCAAGATTCTGAATCTTTCTGAAGTTCTAGTTAATTATGGGGCACAGATGGGGCAAGAGCAGCTGTCATATGTGTGATTCAATCACGGCTCTTATTATGATTCCAAACGATTAAGACAGTAGCGAAATGCTTATGTCGTATCCAAAACGGGATTTCAATTTGTAAAGAGTAACTTGTGAAACAGTTTTAGATTCAATTTTGTTTACATTAGATCCAAGGAACACTGTAACAATGTTACTCCTGCGAATATAATGTGTCAAGTAGTAATATTATAATGATTAGTTTATCGCATGCATAATCTACCGACTCCCTTGAGTCGCTTGACTCTGTTGCGTGTCAGTCGTTTTGGTAGATAGGAAAGGGCTGCTCAGATGTTTCAGTTGAACCATCTTCTGAGGAAATGTAGTTCGCTAGCTGCAGCTGTAAAAACTACTAAAACTATACTAATTGATCAATTAATTGTGAAAGTTAGAGGAATGTCTGTCATGTTTGGTGCTAGTATAATTAGACCCGGTGCAATGCGCTGGTAATTGTTCTATAGCGTCGAGGTAGTACGTGTCGAGCCGTGTATTTCAATCAATTTCCTTGGTCTGTTGAACGTTTAGAATATCCTACCTCGCTCATTTAACCGGCCATCTCTCTCAGACAAATTTAAACTTTCAGGCCAATCCTCTGACAGAATGTAAAGGTTGGAAAGCAGTACGAGTGTGTAGATCTAAATTTATTGTTTGCGTGGCGTTAGATGTTCTGTTTTGGAGCTACTATTGCTGTGCAAGAGCTGTGGGATCAATAACGTTACTGCACAATGCACATTGCACTGGTACTGTGCAGCTAGCTGCAGTGCTAAACATCATATCTCTCTCACTGGACCATTGTCTCTATCTATCTATCTCTATCTCTCTCATTGTTTTTCTCTCAAATCTATATTTCAACGGCTCTCTTTATACCAATATATCCTGCAAAATGGCTGCTTTTGTTCTTATAGTTGAAGTTCCTATACTAGGTCCCCAGCTTCCCTTTATGTTTAGCTCAAAGTTCAATATGGAGTGAGTTTATTGCTCAGTTCGTACACAGTGTATGCGTTCTGCAGAAGTGTATTGTTTGTGTTCTTTATGCATGTGTTCTTGGAATTTTAGGATACTTTTCTTTTACGATTATTTCTCAGAACTTTGAATTAAGCCGCCTTCAGCGTTGAACTAGCACATTGCACCTCTTCAAGTCTTCACTTTACAAGCATATCTTTGTAGTAGGAAGGCTCGGTGTGGGTATGATAGAGGTAGATGACAATGTCGCTCTCTACATGTATGCCAGTGATAGGCATAACCCTGAAAATGCATTCCTTGTTGCCTGGTTATCTGCCGTCTTCATTCTAGGTATGTACCCAGTTTTATTTAGATTTTTAACTCAGATTTAAATGATTTTCTGGTAGCTAAGTAGGACATTCAAGTTTCAAGAGGACTTTTGTAACTCTTGATTGAATGTTTGAGTCATATTTAGAACTGTTTATTTCAACGAGGAAGTATCAAGTTATTCATATTTCAGGTACTGGTACCTCTATAATCACCATCCTCTCCTGGATGAAAGGAATTCTACTGGGGTTCAACCGAAACATGTGAGCTACTTCATGTTACAAGTCACTAGACTTGGCCATCTGGTAGTTTATCTCTTAGTTCTGATTGTGCCACTGTTATGGGTGTAATTCACTAGAATTATAATCGATAACCAGCTTCATTTGTCCCACTCCCAGGTTCGGTGCAACGTTAATTCTCAACCTATCTATAGCTGACCTTCTATTCTGTATCTTCTGTGTGTTCACACGGACACTTACTGTCGGAGCTGATAGGTAAGTCTCGTTGTCTCTGGTCACAATACAAACTTTTTTGGGGTTCTAAGCTTACTCAGTGATCAAACTCAGGAATCAAACTCAGTGATCATAATATAGCTTAGAACTCTCTATATTGTTTTCAGTTTTAAAAAAGTTCAAATTCACCCTCTCCCTTCTCCAGGTGGTTATTTGGTGTGGGTGGGTGTGCTTTCTTTCCCTTCATGGAGGAATACCTAACAGTAACAAGAACCATCTCATTCCTCACTATCGCCCTCTACCCATCCTTCTGCAATATGCCGTCTAGAGGGAGAGTGGGCAAGATAAGGGTATGCAGCAGCAGCAGTGATACCTCATCTTGTTGTTGTGCTTCAGATATACCGTGTTGGCCCATCGTGAGTGAAGATTGCAGTGTGCGTGTGCTGGTGTGTGCTATGGTAGCTGGGGTGCTATATTTTGTATGAGCTACAGTAAAGAGTGAATCAGTGCTTGTGCTTGCCAGAACCATGCAAGCAACTCAGAACCCTTCGGCCTTCCTCGTGCTAGTAACGAGAATGGGGAGGAAGGTTCTTGTAGCAAGCTAGTGTGTGCTGTTATTTGAGCTGCATTAAAACACATTTTCTTTGTGATTTGTGTCCTCTTTGTCCCCTAAAAATCACGATATAGGACAACTCACATCCAGCCGATCTAAATACTCCCCCCCCCTCTAGGCAGGAGGATTGATATTCTTCATCTGGGCACTGGGATTGTTACCAATTGTAGCGGCTTTTGTTACTGGTGCGGGCATGCACATCGAATACACGTGAGTATAATACGTGACTCAATTTTGGTAATGAAATTACCCCACCGCGTGAGTGCCCCAGTGGGCGAAATGATAGGGGTGACTTCGTAACCAAGACCCAATTGATCTGGAAACGATCATCCGTTCCAACTTCCCTATTAAAATAAAATTCCCCGATAAAAGAGGGACATGCTGATCTCTCACATCCATTCTCTCTCTCTTCAGGGGTGGGTATGGAGGGTGTGCTATCCACTCGATGGATACCAACTACAGACCCTCTCTAATCCTCTTCTCAAATCTCGTAATTCAAGGATTCCTTATCGTTATCACAATCTGTAACGCGGCGATACTCTTTAGAAAGTAAGTAGTATCCCCGTATATCTTCTTTATCTCGATGATGGTGTTCGGAAATCTATAATAGCTTCTTTCTTGGCCCCTTCCTCAAAAGTTTAACCGCCCATTCCACCTCATTTTCAGGAGACGGTTGGTTATGCGCCCAGCCAATGCAACCTCCCCGCCCCAGACTGTGGCCTGTTGGCTAAGTGTGGGTGCTATAGTGGGTCTTATTCCCTTCATTGGCATCTCCCTCTATTGTGTGCTACCTGGAGTAGTGTATGAAGATATGGGGTACAGTGTTAACCTGGTTCAGTTGTGCTGGTAAGTAGAAAACATGTGTTTACTTGTCTGCCATTGCGAACAGCGTAACTTCCTCAGTGTGCTCAGATCGGACCGAAACTGATTACAATGAAATATTATATCTTGACTAAGATTAGCTAAGAAACCGATGAATAATATATTCCCTTGTTTTCTCTACTCTTAGTTCGCTAACCACATCTCCCTGCAGGTACTACGGCAGTATTCTCCTATCACCCTTCGTTCTATATCACTTTGATCACAACTACAAGCAGTACTTCCGTTTCGTTATTCTTGGACGGGACTCCGTTGATGACAAGCGAGTGCTAGCTAAAACTAAGGGATTCTGGTTTAAACCGGACTTCTCCGCGGATAATAACTTTGGGGAGTATGAAAATCTTGGACAGATGAACGATGAAATGAGAATGAGTGTTAATTTTGGACGATAGAGAAAGAGAGAAAGAGATAGATCAGACGGTGTTATCAGTTATGTATTGATGATAAATTGAATAGGATAAATAGTAGGTTGTTAATGAATTATTGGGATGTTTTTGTGTTATCATGTTATTAAAAGCAAGGGTAGAGACACGTTTTTAGACTGTAGACGTATTATAGAGATTGATTAGTGATAATGTTTGAGTTTGAAATTATGTTGAGTTTGTTGTTTTCTGTTTTTATTTGAATTTATAATACTTGGTGAACCCTCCACGTTTTTCTTATCCAATACCAATATCAAGGGCGCCCTAAATTACGCGATTTATTTTTCTACTTAGGGCGTGCTTGCTAGTTTTATGAAAAGACGTGAATTGTTAAGAATCAAACAATAGAATATATCAATAAACCTTGTTTTGTTCAGAGGGAACAAGGCAAAACAAACCTAAAATTTTGTACAAAAAGTTTTTCTCTGGCATATATCTCTCACTCTTTCTATCTTTTTCTCTCTGCATTTACACATCGGTGAAATTCTTTTTGATCCTGTACCAGGCGTCTGGGTTTTGCTTGAAGTAGATGGCCATTCCTGCAGGGAAGAAGGTTGTAATATGAAGTTGGGTAATGCAATGCCATATTAAGGAATGTACTTATAGTGGGTATTTATTATGCGGAGAGGAAGGGTAATTTGGATATGAAGATGGATCACTTTCAATTGGTTTGCGATGAAAACTGCTATAGCACCTACTGAGTGTATAATATCCCAGAGTGTAAAAACCCAAAAACAAAACTTACCGATGAAGAGTGCAGCCAGTACGATAGCCAGTATACAGAATGCAATAATAACAGGGACATAGGGGTACTTCAACACTTGGTATTTTCCACCCGATGAGATCCTGAATTTAGCTTTGCCGGATCCCATTTCCTCGATACGTTCAGAGGGAAGTGAAGCATAGGTTCCTTCGTCGGAAACCATGGCAACGAATGTCGTATCTGCTGCATCCGCCTCAAACTAAAAAACGATGTGATTAGAAGTAGCAAGTAGCAAGTAGTATAATTAGAGATAATGAGATTAGAAGTAGCGAGTAGGTATTTTGGGACGGTTCTCACTCACAGGCCTCCTGTTCAAATGCTACTTACCGCCATCTCAAGATGAGTTTTAGCCTTGTCAGTTCGAACATTCAGGGGGAAAACACCGACAATAGAGGAGGCCTTGTCTCCCGTTTCGGCATCGCCGGCAGTCTTAACATCGTCATCAAGATCATTTTCTTCTCCTGCAGGATTCGGAATTCAGTTGCCACGCAGTCTGTCTACTCGCTGGATTAACCGCCTCGGGCTCGCGTAATCTCACACCGGGCCGAACTGAGGCCCGGTATGAGAATTGACAGACATTGGCCGAAATGAACTGCACCCGTCACAGTTTCGTTAATTAGTTTTCGTTCCGCGCCGGTTCATTTTCACAGATCCGTCTGCGCGTGGCGCGCACGAATGACGTCATAGGTCGACAGAGCGTGGGAAAATCATACCTGCGTCACGCCTCTTTCTTCGTGCGGCTTGTTCCTCCTCTGTGTTTTGCACCAGTGTAGAGTCTGTAGCTTCTAGGTAGAACATGACCGCTTCACTAATAGCAGCAGGGTCAAGTACTAGAGTGGCTTCACTGTTATAGGGAGATTTAGTTGGTTATATGGAAGTATTTGGGTGGTACCCTTCTTGGGGCAACTAATTATCTGTCTGGCGGCGCCAACCCGATCTGAGCGCACTAGGTTATGGTGCCGCCATACAGCTCATTATGGAGGTACTCATCAGAATTGATCGTCTCCATTTGGGTACGTCAAGCCCCTCCTTCGGGGGGTAGGGGCTGCTACGTCTCCAATATATGAAGTGAAACGTTACAGTGCTGATATAATTAAACTCACCCATTAGGCAGTGCGACCTCTCCCCCAGCAACTCCGACCTTTTTGGCCACAAACGGCGACTGTGTGATCACAATCTTTCCCTTTTGGGACCTGTTGCTAAAGTTGTTGTTTCGTGTTGACATGTAGTTGTAGACACCGGGGTCCGTGATTCGTCTCAGGCCCATGTTGTAATAGGTTCCAGCGTCATCTAGCTCCTCCATATCTCCTCCAAACTGGGCTGGGTGGGTGAGAGTGGGTTAGAATTGCTGGTGGTAAGTTATAGTGGGTTAGAACTGGGTGTTGAGTGGGTTAGAACTGGGATGGGAAGTGGGTGAGAGTGGGTTAGTACTGGGAAATGGGCTGGGTAGAGATGGTATGGGTGGGTTAGAACTGGGTAGTGGGCTGGGCAAGAGTGGGTAGAACTGGGAGAGGAGAGGAGAGGGCCTAGGGTTCACAGTTACTAGTACGAAGGGGGATACCATGCTGACAGACTAGGAACATTTCAGGGGCAATTGTTACTCACTTTGTTCGATGAAGGCAGCAGCGATAATATCTGCATTAGGTAGACCAAGGAAGGAGGTTGTGTTGGTAATGTAGATTGGGTAGTTACTGGCCCATTGACCTTGTTGAGACATATCTGGAGGGATAGAGATGTTACTAATTGAGGGATCAAAGTCAGTACCAAGACTACCAAGACTGTGATAGTGTCATAAATTTTACAGTTTTATCCTTTTTACATCTAGATTCATTCTACGTACTATGTGTCTGCTCAGAGAGAGCTCCCTCCTTATCATATGTGATGTTCCTCAACAGAATCATGTTGCTCCGGTCAGTTCCCTGTCGTCCCTGACCATCATTGTTGTTGGGGTTCGTATCAGACCCAGTCCACTGGATGTGAATGTAATCTCCAGTCTTCATTTGGACTCGGTTAGGCTGGAAGTCGTACTCTACAGCTGGGTATGTCTGGACAATGTTACCCCTCTTTCCTCGGACCTGAAGAAACAGGATGTTGATTCGCTGTTATATTGCAACCTCATGTGTCACATAGTGTCGATCCGTAGTAACTTGGTCATCCATATCACCTATATCCTACACTAGATTGTAAGAAGCTCCAATATTTGCCATTTGTAAATGTTACTAGTTTTTAGCGGCACCCTGTACACCTACATTCAAGTTGTAAATGTTCTGTCCCTCTACCACCCTGTACACCTACATTTAAATTGTAAATGTTCTGTCCCTCCACCACATCCTGTACCTACATTTAAGTTGTAAATGTTCTGTCCCTCTACCACCCTATACACCTACATTTAAGTTGTAAATGTTTTGTCCCTCCACCACATCCTCGGGTTTCTTCCTAATTGCGAACACGTGGGTCCTGTCCTGGAAGGTCCTACCGTATTGGGCAGTGTTGATAGCCAGCTGCATGTCAACATTCGAATCAGCAAACACCTCAACCTGTGGAAATATATAACGGGGTAGTGCTCGATTGCTTGGCATACGAGCAGTTCAAGGTAGAACTCCTAGTAAGTGGATGTATTGGGAGTGGTGGTCGACCAACATAAATAGAAACATAACCAACCTGTGGGTTTCCCTCGAAGACATATCCCCTGTCCTCTGCATCATCACCAGTCAGACCAAACTGGGTAGCAACATCCAGATCAGTGGCCTGGTTTCCATTTAGATCGTCGTTAATTGCGGGATCAAATCCTCCCTCAGCAAACTCACCAGTCGTGATGTTGTACCTGATATATGGGTTGGCGTATAATGTACTGATTTTAAAATCATGGCAGAGATGACAAATAATAATATGTTGTATAGCTGATGTGTATTGATTTACAGACTGACTTGCAGACCGGAGTGTTTGATTCATTGAAGATTGAGGAAGTGGAACTATATCGGTCATGATATATCAATTGGGGGAAGCTCAATATCTCACCTCAGTCGAAGAGCACAGTTATCACTGATGGTATGTGACGGAACAGTCCAATTATAACTGAGAGGGAACCCATCAATTCCATTTCCATTATGGTTATCCCTTGACCAATCAGCATCAATGCACTCCGGGGCCGGGATACCGAAAGGATCTGCCTGGACCCATTGCGGTTTTTCGTACGCCTGTCCATTTCCATAAGTTCCCAGGTTGGTGGCCTGGTAAACGAGATGTTAGTTTTAATTCAGTTAGTTGTATATTGCAGCCTAGCTTTATCCCTTTTTCCCAGTTTTAATACAACTACAACATCCCAAATCCAACTTGCTGAGCCCCCAATATAATTTACCTCACACTCAGCTTTTGTAATGGGAATATCCTTGATTCCTTGGTTAGCAATCTCCTTATTCAGGAAGTATATGTCCGGGTATTTACAGTAAAACCGTCCTAGCACATTCTCACTGTTCGTCTTGTAGTACTCACACCGGGCAACAGAGGCGTTATTGGTAATCACTGCAATATCCTAGAGAGAGAATGGGAGAGAATAATTATATGAAAAGAGTGTGAAACACTGAAACTTTAAAAATCGCGAACGGTCATAACCTGTCTGGCGCCGCCGACCCCATCTGAGCGCACAGTCGATTCAAATGGGGTATGGCGCCGCCAAACAGGTCGTAACCATGCATACTTCACCGTAACTGGTAAAGTTATGCAAGTGAAGGTCTAATTACGGGAGCTACTACTGGAGTTAGTAATAGTTTATTCTGTCTAGCGGCGGTTCAAAATGGAGTCTGGCACCGAGACAAATAGTTTGTTGGTCCTACCATCCAACCCTCTACCGGGTAAAGCTACCTCTAATTACTCTCCTTACCATCCAAGGTGTGGGACTCCAGTAGGGGTAGTAATCTCGCTCCTCGGGGCACTCGTAACCTCGTCTTTGTCCGTTGGGGTTCTGTCTCGTGGATCTGGCATCATCCCTTCTCAGGTTCTGAAGGGGGGGGTGATTAGAAGCATGCTATAGTGTATTCAGGGCATTTTGGGAATGGGCTGTGTGGGTTGACTTGTTCGAACGTTCAATCACCCTGTGGGCTAACTGAATTTCAAACAAGTCTCGCCTAAATTTAGCTAGGGTGGAACTTGGCGACATAGCCACACATGGGGATCACACCAGGTGTCTATGTCACCAAGGGTGGAACTTGTAATTGTAGCTACCTGGTCAGCGGTAAAGAGGCCTTCATTCCTGTCCCTGTTCTTACAGTTCCTGTAGTAAGCGTAGTTCTCGTGCATACCAAACCTGATAGGGGAGAGAAGGAGTTGGTAGTGTTTTGATCTTTGGAAATGGTAGAATGGTAGATTCGCTTTCGTATTTATCCCATGATCGTGGGGTGATTGAAAGTTGAGAGAGAGAGAGAGTTTAGATGGTGAAAGTGGAACTGATTGGACTGTGGTGGAGATTGTTTATTTCTGCACTGCACTGTCCCGGTGTATGTGTGCAAGAAGGGGAGATTCGGAGAAGCTGCAGTTCATCACAAGGATGTGGCGGTAGTCACACATCCATAAAACAAACAGAGCACCTGCTGCACTGCCGTAAAGACATATCTATTGAATATTGAAAGACGTCTCTGACTTTAAATCTTGAGAGACGCTGCTTATGCTTTCAATCTCACAGAATAACTGTGTAAATGACGTCACATAACTATTCATAACAGGGCTGAATAGCGCTGATTCTAGTTTTCAACTCACTCGAGATCAGTATCACAGTTCCAATCCTCACACTGGTCCCTCCTCTCAGGGATGGTCCTGGTGGTAGTGCCATCCCTTGTAAACTCTCCACACATGTACTGGATAATCACCTCACAATGGTTGTTGGGATCACCACATGAGTGCTGGTTGGTCCTAGGGAGATTAGGGGGGATTAGGGGGTGAGGTAGTCTGTCCTGTCAAATTAAAATGTTTTTTGGCTCGTAAGCTGCCTGTTATGTAGTGTTTAGGGACAACACATTTAATTGGAGAATGGATACTCCGCCCGATACTCAGCTCGACCCCAAAGATGGCGGCGCCAGACAGATCCCCATCCCCACATACCATTCAATGTTGACGATAGAGCCCTCGTAGTACAACAGAGATCCCTGGTTGTAACCTCCCCTGTTGTTGTTCTGCGAGTCAAACAATCTGGGGGAGTGAATTAGAGAGGTAAAATATTGTTGAATATCGATCACTATGAAATAAAATGCGGTGTGAGCAGATCTATGCTTTCGAAAGCCGACCTTCTCCCGTTTTCTTCCGTTTACTCAAAGCGGGTCACCGTCACGCTCACAGCCCAGGCAACCCCCAACTGTTTCAGTTTACCTATTAGCATTGGCTCGTTCCCTGCCCCTCTCGTTGAGCCGATTGTTACTGCCCCTAGGTCCGTGAAGATACACATCTCCAGCCACTAGTGCGACCAAGAGAAGAATCACCGACCAACCCTTCATTTTGTTTCAAACACTAACTGTTGAACAGGGGAAGGAATTCTTGTTAGATTACTAATCTGATTAGAGCAGAGAGCTATCTTACAGGCTGTATGGCGGCGACAGTGCGCTCAGATGTGGCGCTCAGATGGGGTCGGCGGCGCCAGACAGCTTACAAGCAAAATTGTCCAGATTGAGGGCAAACAATTCATCTGGAGGACCCCTGTGGTGATCTCACGTAGACTCTGATCACCACCGGAGATCACCACAGGGTTTACTCCAGCTTCCTCCACATGTCTCCACCACGGGCGGTGCCATCAGCCCTACACAGCTGATCGAGAGGAAACAATTCATCGCCCTTCGGCTTGTGAGAATTAAAGCTGGGGCTATTTTGTCAACACCACAAAATAGGAACTGCGTCCAGACCCCGTTTGTGCATTTTAGTTCTCAAATTGCACTCAGATCAGATCGCTGCCGCCAGACAGATCTTATTCATGTTATTCTCAAAACAACAATCTCTAAGCAGGATATATCCAGCAAGCACCACACACGGCACAGCAGCAATGGTGGTGAATTGTGGTTACAACAACATTACACAGACACAGATCGTCCTAACACCACGAGTCACGTGACGTATGCATTTGATCACGTGACCATTTCGTGACGTCACCACGTGTTTATCTGCCGTTACATACACACATGAACACCCGCGGGGCAGTGTGACGAACTTGTTATGTTTGACCTGATTTACGTCATCGATATTATACCGCGTCGTTGGAAACAAATTGAAAACAAGAATCTAACAAAACTAAAAAATAGGTTCTTTTTACAATATTACACACTATGATATATAGACACCGAAAGAGAGATATATTACTCATGTACTACTACTGTTTCTATCTTGTAAAATCTTTGATACACACGTGTGAATACAGGTTGGACTAGGCTGCGGGCAGCACAGCATTGTTTGCTTACAAAAACATTTTTATCAGACGTTTCTGAATTTCAAATTCAGAATAGAAACAATCCTTTAATGTTTGTAACGCAAACTATACCATGCTGCCCACATCCCATCACCCCCACTGTCTCTGTCACACCCAAAACCACCACAATCATCATCACGATCATCAGAAAGAGAGGAGGGGGAGGCCAAGGTTGTTTGGGTAGTGGTTGGAGTCTTGATGGGGCTATCCTATATCCACACCAAACACATCACCGATCTGGTCCGTTACTGAAATGAAGTGTCGTGTTAATTAACTGAAATAATTTAGTTTAGGACCGTGGTTACTGAAAGTATTTTACTCAGTAAGTTGCCTAATAATAACTCAGTTATTAACTGTAGTTTGCCAAAGAAATATCAGATACTTTTAGCCCAAAACCCACTAAATTAGTGACTGATTCTCACCTGGTAATGCTGGCATTTGAGTGTGTCAGACTCTGCCCGGATGGCATGGGCAGAACAATATCACGGAGTGCCATGATGTGAGTGGTTGAGGGTTCAGCAATGTTTCTTAGTTGGTACACAGTCACGTGACCTGTGCTGTCACCCACCAACAGTGTACTGGAATTCTGAAATGGAAGGAGCGGTCGGTCATGGGCAAATGAAGACAGAAATAAAGTACATACCGGAAAAAAGTTATTTAGTTCGTGTTTCTGACGTTGGTTTGTCGAGTTACAAGACCATTAACAAGTAACTTACATCGGTGAAAAGGAATGTAGATAGTCTCACATCCGGATCAGATACATTTGAAATGATAACAGGATCCAAATTAGTGCTCCTCAGATCCCAAATCTCGATCCTGTTATCACTGACTGCCCCGAACACAGTCGCACACACATTACTCCAGCAGATATCATTCACGGACTTGGTAGAGGATACAAAGGTGAGGATGGGTTTTGTGACGTCACTGTGCCATAAACGGATGGTCCAGTCGGAGGAACAGGTCAGGAAACAGTCGGGAACGAATGGAGACCATTTCACTTTGTACACAGGACCTGTTGGGAGGAAGTGTGGTTACACCAAGGATACTCCAAGTCCCAAGAACCAAATGATAATACTGAAATACATAGCCGATATGATAGCTGACTCTAAGTCTAGAGACCGATAGACCGTCGGGGCTAGTGAATTGCCTTCTCCAATTCCCTAACTCACCAGTATGGCCAGTGTAACTTTGGAGGTACTGTTCGTTATAACTGCAGCTACACTTGTGAACAAATCCTTCTTCTGTAGCGACCAGGTAGATGTTGTTGTTGGTGGGGAAGAAATCAAACCCGAGACCGCCTGAGTAGGGGGTTGAATTAGTGTGAGGGTGAGTAGGTGGTGAATGAATAAAGGGTGAAGCTTTTTGTTCAGACTAAAAGTAAAAGTTTCAGACTGAATTGTATAGTTTAGTTCTGTTCAGTTCACTATTCAGTTCAGCACAGTTTAACAAAAAACGCTGATTATTGTACCTGCATTACGCGAGATGAATGCTTCTCCTCGGAGTTTCTGTTGCTGAGATTTACTGTCCTGACCTCCCTGCTGTTCCTGTTCCTTTTGTTGCTGTTGTTCCTGCTCAGGAACAGTCATCTTCTTACCCACCCGTTTCAACTTCATCAAATCTAGGGGAGTGGAGGGGTGAGGTTAAATGTACAAATGTTAGCTTTCTTTCAGGCATCGCGATAATAAATGATCGGAGCAAGGACTGAGGAGAATGGCCAGGCATCGCACTGACGGTTAGCTCAAGGAACATGGTTGGTGTTATTGAAACTGTTTCAGAAGGTGTGGGAGATGTCGGGAAAGAGGAATTACAGGCTGATAGGGGAAAGATATAGAAATAGACACTAGCTAGGGAAGCAGGGAGAGAAAAAGTAGAGAAAAGAATATTCCAATGTCCCCTGAGTGAGACAATTCTAATAGCTCGGTAAATATAATATGGAGCCTGGAGTAGATTTTACTAAAAAACGGGAGATTTCCAGCCCAATGAACACGAGACCAGCTACTCACCAACGCTCTCGAATCCCTTCCTGATCATCCACTGGGTCACTTTCCCGTCTGTACTGGTGGTTATGATATTCTCGGTCCTCTCCTCTCCGGCATGGTACTCCCTCTCAATCCACTTGATCTCCCAAACCGGACCGAGATGGTTACTGGGAGTCTCATTGGAATCCAGGATCTGTAGGAACATATGTGGTTAGCTTAGAAACATGATAGCCTACAGGTTGTGATTATTTAAAGTTAGTAAAACTAAAGCTCTGGGGTTTGAAAGCTTGAATGGTCGTTGAGAACTGAATTCGTACAGAGTATTATATATTTCAATGTCAGTACTTACGGGTGTCTGTGCGTTAGACCTCACATTGTACACGGCAATAGTTCCGTTGTACATTCCCACAGCAAGAAGGTTGGGGTTCTGTTTCGAGAAATCGAGGGCAGTTACACCGGAGTTAACTTTGAAAACTCGCTCAGGGAACTCGGGGTTCTTGATGGACCAACAACACGCCATTCCTGGAAGGGGAGAGAGATGGAAGGGGTAATGGATTGGATAATATTGGTAGTAACGAAAACAGTTATGCCTCATGAAGTTACCAAGGGGTATATGGGTACCGGGTGAAGTTACCACTAATTTCACACATGAATGCCGCCCTAACTCGATAGCATTTATCACCTACATTTTATATTTTGGAATATTTTGTCCTATATTCAATTTCATGGATGTAGAGAAGTTCCGGGGACAAACGAAAAATTGAAACTTAAATTTATCTCTCAAGTTACCTGATTTCTGGTTGGTGAACCCGTATTCCCCATATCCCACTGCCAGGATATCAGGGTTCTTCTTATTCCAGGTCATGCAGCTGATATTGTAAGACTTGGTCAAACTACCACCATATGTCCATAACCGCTCTATATTGGGACCAAGGACTGACAAATCTGCTTCCTCCTGTAGATAAGTTATTGGAAATTTGGAGATCATTGAAAACTGTATCCCCGCCGAACCTCATCATTTCAATGTCACGTACAAACTACAAGTCCCAGGTACCCCAGGTACCAAGTAACATACAACTCTACTCCCACGTACCATATCATTAGGTAGATCAGGATCAGGCAGTATCTTCATGCCCCTATACAGAGCTTGTTTGGCCTGGTAGATGTTCCTAGTAACGACCCTCTCCATAATACACATGTTGGCTTTCAATGATCCTGAATTGAGGATCACCTCTGCTGTTCTCTTCTCCTCCTCTTCGTCTCTCTCCTGACTCTTCTGGGTGTTCTGTGAGGGAGAATGTTTAGTAAACAGCTGAAATATTCCGGTACTACATGCGGCGTTGGGAATAACGATAACGGAAAAAGTGTATTCCTAAATTCATAACCGGCCAAAACTTTCACACAGACAGATAACTCACCCCAACAGCTCCTTGATTTTTGTCATCAAATGCCACGGAACTCTCGGTAAGAACAGAGACTGATAATCGAGAACTTTCAGTACTGGGTGCTCCCGGGGGTCCATCACCCCCAGCAACACTGGCCACAGCAGGTCCCTTGGGCTTCTTCGGCACGTCTCCCAGGATGTCATCTTCTTCGTTGTCTGGTGTGGGGAGTGAGGGTTACATTTGGGGAGTGAGGGTGGTATTTAGGAATATTGGGTGACTTTGGGGAATATTGGGTGAGGCACAGTTGGGTATGTGAAGGCTCAGGATATTGGGAGGAAATATAATGTGAGGAGAAGATAGGCAGGGTGGGAACAACAAAACATTCCAGAGACTGTAATACTACTTCTCGATTTTAACATCTTTTGTGCAACACTCGGGTAGGCTCACATTGCCCGCCTAAAAGTTGAAAAGTTTCGAATCTAAACGTGACTCCTGTCTTATTGATGTGTAGTATGTGTCTTCAGTCTTATTGATGTCTCCCCCCCCCCCTTTGTACTACTGTTCTCAAGTCACAAGATACAGTCTGAACAAGACTTATAACTGTCTCTATCTGAGCTGAGAAAAACACCCTGCACTGTTTCAAACCTGTAAACTAACACAATATGACAACAACATACCTTCATCTCTTAACTATCAAAAGATGATTAAAACATACCTTCATCTCCCTCTCCCTTGGAAGACTCTTCCAGGGCCTTGTATGTATCATACATATCCCACGTGGTGGCCATGATACCAGTATCACGGTCTTCTACAGGTTGGGTCTGGACCTGTTTCTGTTTGGTAGGCTGGTGGAAGGTCTGCATGCCTCGTGGAATGAAACTATCGTTACCTGCAGCGGGGCAAGAAGTTTTGATAGTGAACCAAAATAAAGTTCAATTAGCACCAGATCCAAGAGCGAACACCATCAATAATGTATTAATGTAACTTGAGATCTTTTTCTCGTTAGAACCTAATGAACCTCTCTGGATTTTCTCTCTATCTTTCTCTACAACCTACCAGCTCGATTCTTCAACAAATCCTCATACAGCTCATTCCTGGCCTTGATGGACTCGTAATTCCCAGCATCCGATGGTACTGCAGTGCCCTTTATATCGAGCAGAAATATTGTATCAGTCTCACTTAGGATTATATTAACAGGAGCCTCTAGTTGATCTTCAGTTAGCACTTCTTGGGTGACTGTTCTCTCACGTTGAATGTGCGAGATACCAGCTGAAAAGAGGATGAGAGATGATACAATTCCAGCTATGGGTGAGGAAGATAGATTCGAGCTGTGTTCAGTAGGATAGATAGAAAGGGTGAGGCAGATAGAAAGCGGGATAGATCTGTCACGGTTAAGATCAATCAAAGCACTTGATCTACCGAACTCGGCCGAACCCTCACAAATGCGGTGTGCTACCGTATCCTATCTCTACCTCAGGTAGTAGGAACCGACCGACAAAAGTAAACGACCAATCAGAACTCATTATTCAGGTCACGTGACTGGTTATCAGCCAATCAGGGACCAGCTTACCTCCATATCCGGTAGTATCCTCCCCCAGGTCATCCTCTCCCTGCAGATAACTACTACCACCCATACTCATACTCATCCCAGTCCGGGAGAAGGGTGCTGCGAAACTCTGACCTCCGATAAACACACTCTGCTGGAACATACTATTACTCGTTCCACCCTGAGAGGAGAGTGAGTTTGAGAGTTTTAGAGATAGATATTGGTTAACGAGAGAGAGATACAATAAGAGGGGGG
>AVPN01001504.1:5585-19940 GCA_000695325.1 Pleurobrachia bachei | reverse complement strand
ACCAGGGTCTGTCACGGATACCGTGCCTGCTAGTCGTTTGCGCGCTCACGCGATCTGCCAACACCCAGGCACTCACTAACACGCTTGCTGGTCAGCTGTTTCAGGTCTGAGATGAAATCTAAAGACACCATGCAATAGCTGTGACAATTCCCTACACCCCAGTACAAACCTCATGAAAAACGGAGCAGTACAGGTAGATTGATGCCCTTTCTTCTGTTGGTACCTAATTTCACCGATAAGTGACCCAGCGACATGTTTCATGGCGTCACGGGGGCATCTGACGAGATAGAGAAATTCTGAACGCAATGTAGCACTCAGTTTTTTCTCCTCTACACGGCAACACCTCGTTTTTCTCATTTGAACAAAAACCCAGGTCTGCAACCTCTCCAAACATCAAATTCATCACTTTTCAGAATTGATACCGTGCCAGGATACCGTGGATGTGTAGGCCGCGCCGCGTTCTCTCTGCGCGTGTGTGCGCTCTCTGAGTCTCGCAGCTGTGTCAAATGTGTACTGGAGTAGGGTGGTACACGCACATGTATTACATGTATTGGGTGTGTTTCGTGTATTGTACACACTTCAAATATGGCAAATCATATCAATACCTAACCCATCACATCTCTCAGCTAACACACGAGAAATGGAGTACCTGTTTCAGCGTCTAACTTACACTGTACCATACCACACTGCGGATTGTATCCATGCCATTGATAACTGGTATTAGAAGACGAACTACTGTGTTAAAGAATCTTCTGTGTCAAGAATCTTGTCTATGCAAATCAAGTAAGAACCGTTAGAACTGTGTATCTTTTTTAACGTTACGATTTGCTCTGCCAATCAGTGTGTGATAGTTGCAGTTGTGATACCAAACTAATCACAGTCTCCCCAGTTTGTTGAGCGGAGATGGGGATATACGGCCATCAAGGACTAACTGAGAAAACTTTACCAAACACGTATCTGAGGGAAGTGTTCAACTATTTGATTTGTCTACTTAACTACAGAATGAGTAAGTAAGAAATCTAAAACTAGGCACACACTCTTTACCCTCTAAAACTGTGAACTGAATATATAAGTAATAAAGTACTATCCGCTGTCCGCTCTTAGCAAGAAAGTTCACATTTTCATATAACCCGCCTCATTCGGTTTATAGCAACCTTGGGTACGGGTGCCCATACCACCTACTGTAGCGCTATGTCTCTGATACGGTTTAACAGTCTTTGAAGTTCCAGCCGGTTGAGTCTTGTCAAACGAAGATGGGTAGATTGTTGATTCAGGGTGGTACAACGTCCTGGAAGTATAATGTGTCAAATTAGAGTAGGGACATCAGACCATTCCGTATCTGGTATCAAAAAAGCCACTGATTGATGGTTTTAGTTTAATTTCACGTAATTAACTTACTTGACAAGTTTTGGGGCTTTCCTTGATAAGATTTGCAGGTACTGAATGTTAGTAAGTGTGTAAGTTAGATCCGAAACGGTTGCAACCTGTACTCTCCTGTGGTCCGCCCGGTTTAACATAGAGTGGAAATTTTCCACATCGATTGACGAAAAGCCACGGATTGCGTACCCTGCTGCATCATCGTGCAGCTCTGCCTCAGGGTCCAATTCACGATAGAGCAAGGTGGCACTTGATATACTCTGAAAATAGACTGTGATAACTACATACTGATACAGATCAGCAGTCAGTTATCATCACCCCAACCCATTTTACCAAATTATGATAAAAGTATATATAAATACAGCCCTCCGACGACCCGGTAAACCTGTAGAATCTGCTCGGCGAGGTCAGTGTTGAACCCGGACGCTGAGTTCTTTCCGTAGGGTGGAAACCGCGGTACATGGTACCGCGACATCACTTCCCTATAGAGTGGCCTCATTTTCTCTAGTCTTTCTGTTGGTGACATCCCACGGTCATCGTTACACTCGAGAAAGTTAAGGCATGCCTTGCTGAATGCAGCCTCAGCAGTCCATCCCTCTTTCATCATGTAGTCTGATGCCTGTGAGGGTTTATATTCAAATTTTTATAGACTAAAACTTATTTGTTACTCATGATTCACGACATTCACCCACCTCTTGACAGAAAAAAGTGCGAGTGTGCCTGATGCTCATCTGATCCCCACCCGTGCAATCAAGTATAACAGGGGTCAATGGAGTGTAATAACTCCCATCAGGGTTTCTTTTGTTGGCTGTAATCCTCCATTTTTCCGGGTCCACCCCAATAACTTGTCCTGTAATCAGAAATGAACGTTGTGAGGAGGATGGAGTATCCACACCTGCTAATAGAGGGGGTTGCCAAGGAGGTTGCACGTGCGAGTTCTCGCAGCAGGTGATATGGGTGAGAGAGTGTGGGGATTCGGGTCAACCGGTGCTGTACTTCAACGGGCTTTGAAGGACACGGTATTACCACCAAAAGTTAATAACTAATTGTTGATTGTCGAACAGGTAGGACTAACCTTTTAGAATGAATTTTCTCAGCCGGCTGACAAGGTGTGTCATATCCACCCTTGAGTAGATCCGCTTACCGTAGAGCATCGCTGGCCTGAACATTGGTAAGCTTGACTCCAGCGGAGTCTTCTCATAGCTCCCTTTCAGGTCATGGAATTCTTGACACACATCGTCCCATGTCTGGTAGCAATACACGGACTGAAAAGTTACTGGTTAGCATGAGAGCAGAGAGGCGGCATGTAAGTCTCAGCTTTTCTCTAAAACAAAACTCACCCTCAGTATGGAAATCGGGGCCTTGTTTCCACATCCCTGAACTAGCTTTACTGCAGCGGATAGTGCAATATCTTTAAGCGGTAGTACGGTTGGTAAAGGTGCTAATAAATGATGTATCTGCACTCCGTTATAACTGAATACCGGTACATCTGAAAATAAGTTTTTTTAGCTAAAGTCCGATCCCGATTTACATAGCCTTTATTTACTGAAACCCCGATTGGTCGGGAGGGAAAACTAGATTCAGGAAGTATAGGAACGGTATATCACCCCGATATACCGGACAAAACCTTTTCCCCGAGCATTTCGGTAAATCGGGGTCCAACTGTACCTTGTTTATCATGTTTATATCAACAATACAGACTAGAAAACAAACCTCGTGGCCACCCCTGTTCTGGTTCTTGTGCAGGTCCCTCTTCTGGCTGTTGTGCAGGTCCCTCTTCTGGCTCTCTCTTCTGGCTCTTGTGCAGGTCCCTCTTCTGGCTCTTGTGCAGGTCCCTGTTCTGGATCGGGCTCTTGAAAATTTTCCTCTTCGGGGATAGTTATATGGTGAGACAAAGATCCGCTCTGCCGCTCCGTAGAAATAGTCGTAGAATCAGCAATGGCTGTAATACTTTTCCTCAGCTGGTCCTTTAAAAGCTTTTGGGCTGAAGCATGGTGTTGTCGGGCCAGTTCAAATACTGTCGTCGGATCCCCGTTGAAGTCTGTAATTAGGGTTAACAGTTAACTCTTGAGTCTTGATTAACACTAGCCCCCACTAGCCACAATGTATAGTAATCGTACTGAGAAAACTAAAAAACATGAAAAATATGAGACAAACCTTTCATCATCAGGTGTTTGCTTTTTCCGTCAAAACTTGACCCGACCACATTTAATCCGTCCTCGATTAGACGCTTCAATACTGTTTCGTAGACTTGCCGATCTAACACGTTGTTAATTTTCCCAACAGGGGCCCAATACACTGTAACAATTTGATTATTAATTACTCTCTAAGCAGCTGCACCAAACAGAAAACAATGTTAATACCCCTGGCGTTTTATAGCCCCAGTTTGTATGTTGTTAATTAAACTCACCGGGAAAGTATGGAAGGTATCTATCAGATGATTTCCTAGTGGCATCCGAAACCGTGTAAACCATCATTGATGTTGCTTTTTCTAACGTCTCCTTGTAGAGAGTCTCCAGAACTGTTGATAGGATAGACTTCAATCCTGGAAGATCTTCCTGGAGAGGTACCTCAAACTGTATCATCTCTTCTAGCCGATTGCCAGCATGGATAATTGTATTCGATTGTCCTGAGAGCATGGTGGCCGACGGGAAGTCTCCGACAAGATTGAAATCCAATGTAGACTTTTTCAAGGAATCCCGAAGAACTCTAACCTCCTTCGGAGCTTGCCGACCTGTCATCTTGAGTTTTCCCTGCCAAATGAATTGTTTGAACTACACAAATGCCATAATCAGACCACACAAATACCACCTACATCATTGAATGATAAGTCTTACCGTTTGGAGTTCATTAAGAACAGAGACAAGTGATTCAACAAGAGCCCGTTCTGGTCGGTAGGTCCACACACGTGTAAATGATGGTGTCCAGACCACAAACATAATCTCTGGGAGCTCACCGTCGGGGGTAAACTGAAAAATTGGGATATCACTTATATCGCTCTTCTAGGTTTGATGATTTGATTAGGGCGTCATTTTGTATACCTGACTGTACGCAAGCGACTGAATAAGAACCTGCCCCATGTAGTAATCTTGAGGTACATCAGGAATATTTTTGGAAGCAGGGCACTTAATCTCCACGACAAACTCTGCAATTATAGAAACAATGAATAAAGGCGGGAATACTATACGCAGGATTTGCAAACCAACTGTTCTACAATGCTACAAAAGTAAGTAGACTTGCCGATCTCATTCGGGTTGGAGAGTTTAACCAAAGAGCCATCCCCGCTGCTAGCCAAGTTTCCGTGAACCGCCATTCCTTCCTCACGATATGTTAAAGAAGGGTAAAATGTAGGTAGAACTATGTTGACTATCGTTGCAATAGCGTGCTCCTCCATTGCTGCCCCATACCTCATCCTCTCCTGCGCTTCTTCGTTGGGCACCTGGTAAGGACACCTCAGATAAGGCTTCATGAAAATAACATTAAAAACTTAATTATGTGAGAACTCAATATAGAAATGGAATACACATTACTAAACCATACCAAATTGCTAACAGCTGGGTCCTCTGCGGCCCCATCAACAGCTGGGTCCTCTGCGGCCCCATCAACAGCTGGGTCCTCTGCGGCCCCATCAACAGTATGATCGGCATGATGTTTCTGCAGCCTTGCTATTAAATCTGCCTTGTTACCTAAGAGTAGAGTGGGTAAGGGGATAATATAGTGATTGTGTATGCACTTAATTGGATATAGTGTACAAATTTGCCGACCCATTTTTACTGTACCTTTCAGAGGCAGGTGGAACCGCTTCAAAAGGGCCTTCAGATCAGATACCAACAAGCGAGTGAGCTGGCCAGGATCGTAATCTATAACCTGTCAAAACACATTAGTAGGCATGGATAAATTGGACAACGGATATCCTATCAAGGGCAATTAGTTAGTGTGGTATTTTGTGAAAATTTTTACCTCAGGCTCCACTTCAGAGAGAATAATTTTCTGCTTAGCAGCCGCATCCTTTAATCCATGAAACCCGAGCAGAGTACCGATATCGCTGGAAGATAAGTACCCTTCTCTTGCTTGAAGCCACTCAGGCGTCCTCTGCTTTAGATCTCTCAGGTTGTTGGAAGTCATGCTCACCAACCTCAACATCGGGCCAGGGGAGAAGATCTTGTGGCATGCAGATAACAGCACGTCACCGGCCTTTTGGAGTAAACCTATAATGTATGAGCGGGTGTGTTTACTATTTTAGGTTCATTTGGCAAGGTTCAGACAGTGAATTAGCACATAATTGGTAAAATTTTGTATAGAACTAGGCAATCACCTGTCACTTCAAACATCTTTCTTTCCAGTCTTCTTAAATTGTAAAGCAACCTCCCGAGATTATTATTTGCTGAGTCGGTGGACTTGGTTGCAGTTCTAGCCTTCTCTATCTGCAAAATTGGAAAAATTGGTTACATTCCTTAATTAAAATTGAATTACCGAGCATTATTAGTACACAATTACGATTTTTTCCTAGCCGTATTTGGAGGTTTAAATGAAGATCCCGACTCACGTTCCTGTGGAACACGTGTTCCCAACGTTGGTCCTCCTTGATATTCCTGTTTATTTTTGAAAGTAAATTGGGGAGTAATTGGAGGATCTTTGTTATCCCCTCCTCCGAGAGGTCCACATCCAAGGCCTCCAATGATTCCCTGTTAACTCTGTCAATCTCCTTCTGGGCCTCAGTCCCGCAGTAATCGACTTGCCCAAGGTTATCCTCTTTAAGACTGGCCTTAATCTAAACATATACAAGTATTTTAGTACTAGAAAGTTGACCCGAATCCGAACGCTCTCCCTCACCCTTCTCACTCGCTACACCAACCTCCACGTGCACCTCTTTGACAACTCTCTTTATTTGCACGTAATTTTAGTGACCATGATATTATTCTTACCGTTCTTTCATCTAGCGCAATGAAGACTGGGCGATTTCCAAACTCTTCTTTCGCTTCACTTATCATCAACGGCAAGAAACCAGGGGCGGTCTGGGGCTCCACTATTCCAGTTTTCTCAGAGAGAACTCTATTCAGCGTAGCCCGGGCTGGCACGTTAAAAAGCTGGGAGTCGTTCCCTTTCATGAATTTCAGAAAAGCACCACCCAGTTGCTTGTAACCCAAACCTGTCAGATAACACTGTTTTAGGCAACTATAGCATCAGATAGTATCAGATTGTAGTTGAATTGAATTTAAATTTAGATCAGTAATAAAAATAAATGCCAGTTGGTGACCTACCAAAAAACAATTGGCATTCAGTACTGGCACTTTTCGGTTGATAAACATTCCCTGCCACCCGTTTCATCGCCGCATCAATGAATAGCTTAAAAGGCAAGAAATCCTCCCAATCATCTGTTTCAAAAAACTGAGACATAATTGTTCTTGTAGAAGGATCAATATCACCCAGCTGCTTGGTTAGTTTAGCAAGTATCTCCTCTTGATCTGCCAAAAATAACCCTCTATTAAATAACTGTTCAATTATATTTGTTTAGCCCCAAAAAAAAGAATTCGGACAACTTGTTATCAGTTACATCCTTCCCCAAACTACTCTTACCGTGGCAAGGTTCAACATTTACTGAACAACCAGGACCGTCCCAATCATCTTCTTCATCCGTAAGAGGATCATCTTGACCAGCACCAAATCCTAAATAGAAAGTTAACATTAAAGTTGATGCTAAAAATGATCTGTCTGTCTGTCTGTCTGTCTGTCTGTCTGTCTGTCTGTCTGTCTGCTCCCTCTCTCACCCCGCACGTCCCCTTCCCCAAACTACTCTTACCGTAGCGAGGTTCAACATTTACTGAACAACCAGGACCGTCCCAATCATCTTCTTCATCATCTTGACCAGCACCAAATCCTAAATAGAATAGGTTATGCTACACATCAAATAAATGGGTTGATAATAATCAGTATTTTACTGAGTTCTATATTGTCTATAGCAGTATAGTAGTTAAACTATTTCACGGAAAACTGTTCAATTGATAAAAATTGACAAATAGCACCCACCATTAGCTGTTTTGGAGCTGTTGCCAAATTTCTTCAGAAGCAAATCAGTTATGATTTCAAAATCATCCCCTAACTCTCTGCAAAAACCTATCAAGGTTTTATGTCCAATGTCCAGATCAATCATAACGTTCGGAATATTAATGATTTCTGAGCAGCAATCTAGGTGTCCTAAAAGGATGGAAACAATATTGATAAAGATTGATTAAAGATTTAAACCTTTTTTTTTCTATCTCTCTCCCCCTCCCCCTCTCTCTCTCAATCTCCCTCTCCCCCTCTCTTTCACTCTCAATTATCGGTACTTTTCGGATTAGTGATTACCATTGTTCAGAGCATCATGCATTGGTGTGAACCCCGCATTGTCCAAGGTGTTATAGTCGAAGGTGGGGTGGTCCTCGATAAATTCCCTCAAGCTGTTAATATCACCTCTCTTGCAGATCAGATGGCATATGGTAGACCCCTCATAGGTCCCTGTTCGCTTCTTAGACGGATATTCCCTAACACGGCCGATAAACGATGCATATGCTTTCCTCTGTAAGTAGTAGAAGTGATTTATTAGTGAGATACTAACCTAACTACTAACTATTAACTAGTACATTTAGTAATTAGTTTATATTGAGAAAAATGGGACTACATTTATGTATTCCTTTTGGTTACCTTTCTTCCTGAGAAACGAAATTTCTTTGGAGGTGGCATCTATCTCAAATCTCAATTATCATGTCATGTATAATCTAGTCCACTGAGCAAAGCTGTTTATTTTAGGTAGGGAGGGGGGGGGCAGAGAAAACAGGGGAGGCATAAGCAATGGCCATGTGTATTTATAAAAAAAGTGGTATATGCAAATGTTGATTACAATCTACTATGACTATGAGCCTTCTGTACATGCAATTTTAGTTTTTGATTTGATTTGTAAGACTTAGTGCAATCTTGACAATGCACCCTCTCGCCATGAGTCTTCCTTTGATGTTGGAGGAGGTAAGATTTTGCAGGAAAGTCTTTGCCACATAGCGGGCACGTATGGTACCCACCGAGATGCCGCTTCTCGTGCTAGGGAAAGAAAAAATTACACATAGACCACAGCACGTCACATTGTATCAACTGCGTCAAAACTGAAAACAACATCACACACACACACACATACAAAACTTACCTCTAGTCAGGGCATATGATGTCAAAAAAAGGGCATAATTGTTATCAAGCTAATTCCACTTTTAGTAGGCTCTAATAGGTTACACAAATATTTGGGACAACATCAGTCCCGGTTTTTCACATCTCTAGAGAGTTGTTGTAGTAACGCGCGAGGCTCCTTTTGGTGAAAGTACAGTGGAGCGGCAAGAGGGCCGCGCGCAGTACTGCACGTGCTGTCGTCTGTCTGTCCGTCCTTCACTATTTCCTGTCAATTTCTGACGTTCTTTTAGTGACCTGTCAGTTTCCATAATCAGGGTCTGTCACGGATACCGTGCCTGCTAGTCGTTTGCGCGCTCACGCGATCTGCCAACACCCAGGCACTCACTAACACGCTTGCTGGTCAGCTGTTTCAGGTCTGAGATGAAATCTAAAGACACCATGCAATAGCTGTGACAATTCCCTACACCCCAGTACAAACCTCATGAAAAACGGAGCAGTACAGGTAGATTGATGCCCTTTCTTCTGTTGGTACCTAATTTCACCGATAAGTGACCCAGCGACATGTTTCATGGCGTCACGGGGGCATCTGACGAGATAGAGAAATTCTGAACGCAATGTAGCACTCAGTTTTTTCTCCTCTACACGGCAACACCTCGTTTTTCTCATTTGAACAAAAACCCAGGTCTGCAACCTCTCCAAACATCAAATTCATCACTTTTCAGAATTGATACCGTGCCAGGATACCGTGGATGTGTAGGCCGCGCCGCGTTCTCTCTGCGCGTGTGTGCGCTCTCTGAGTCTCGCAGCTGTGTCAAATGTGTACTGGAGTAGGGTGGTACACGCACATGTATTACATGTATTGGGTGTGTTTCGTGTATTGTACACACTTCAAATATGGCAAATCATATCAATACCTAACCCATCACATCTCTCAGCTAACACACGAGAAATGGAGTACCTGTTTCAGCGTCTAACTTACACTGTACCATACCACACTGTTTTACAAAGCGGATTGTATCCATGCCATTGATAACTGGTATTAGAAGACGAACTACTGTGTTAAAGAATCTTCTGTGTCAAGAATCTTGTCTACTATGACTATGAGCCTTCTGTACATGCAATTTTAGTTTTTGATTTGATTTGTAAGACTTAGTGCAATCTTGACAATGCACCCTCTCGCCATGAGTCTTCCTTTGATGTTGGAGGAGGTAAGATTTTGCAGGAAAGTCTTTGCCACATAGCGGGCACGTATGGTACCCACCGAGATGCCGCTTCTCGTGCTAGGGAAAGAAAAAATTACACATAGACCACAGCACGTCACATTGTATCAACTGCGTCAAAACTGAAAACAACATCACACACACACACATACAAAACTTACCTCCTGAAGACTGTTGTAAGTTTTGTACTTCTCGCCACAAATCCGACATTCAACTAGGTTTTCTGTATGTTGTCTGAGGTGGGCATCCATGTCTTTTTGTCGGCTGAAGCTGACCACACATAAGCGGCAGGTGTATTTCTTATCACCTGCAGCATAGTATTTGGCATTTATAACGATGTTAACGTTAGTTGTTAGATGTGAACAATTAACAAATAAACTAGGTAATTTAATCCCTAACTGCCACAATGTTTACCTGCCACTTCCCTATCCAGGTCCTGATCCAAGTCTTCCTCTTCATCAGTTTCATCCTCAATATCCTCCTCCACGAAAGCACCTTCAAGGTCCTCCTCGATAATCCTTGCTCTATCTCCTGCAGCATAGCGTTTGAGATTACCAACTGGACTATTGTCATATCTACACACGTGCAAATTGAGAGGTTAGTCCCCGGGTTGTCATGGCATGGGGGTACTGAACAGGGTCAACTTAATGGGTGGTTATATTAATGGGTGGGAGATGGAGAGGAAGATGGAGAGGGTGAGAGAGGGACATGGAGACGGTGGGTTGGGGGTTGTTTTAGGACTCCAACTAGCTGTAAGGGGGTTATGGGTTTATGGAGTGAGTTGGTCAACATAGCCCGGGGGAGGGGGTGGTGTTGAGGAATGAGTATTCAATACTGTGGGGGGAGCAGTCAGTAGATATTGAGAGGATTCGAAAGGGGCGGGATGAGGCAGTAGGGGGCGTGAAGAGATTTGGGCCTTTTGCCTGGGCTCTCTAGTTGCAACTTTTTGTGGAATAGTAACATTTATTTTCTCTTCAGAAAATCAGGAACAAAGGCACGATACCCCCAATTGGATATCTTTGATTACCTGCAGTAGAAGTAGATGTGCTGGGAGGTGTTCCTGGTTCCACGATCTAAAATGGGATGGTAGTTCAAGTCAGTAATAAACATAACCTATTAACATGATTAAAACTTAACCACAGACAAATCAAACAACAGACAAATCAAACCCAAGAAGTACAAGTAAACACATTACTCAACTTCCAGCTCACACACCACTTCCCCCTCTCCAGCCACCCCACAACTAGTTACTACCCCCTCTCCAGCTCACAAACAATAGCACATACAATGCAACTGGAGAGATGGCTATTGACTCTGCTATCTCATTTCAATCTTACCACTTACCGGCACAACAATATCACAGTCGGGGAGTACCTCAACGTTGTCCATTGTTAATCACACTACATAATCATGATAATTAACATAATTAACATTCCTCAATTTAATAAACAAGAGTGCTTGACATAACCAACAGCAATGTGACAAGCTGAAACAGAAAGCACTAACAGCTAGGGACGCAAATCGGACCCCAGTCCACAATGAAACACGACAGGGCACACAACACAAGCAACACAACAACAAGACAAGATAACCACGCGCACACTGGACCGCACGTGCGGCTCTCTTGACTCTCCTACCACTACCATATAAGGAATAACTCAGTTTAGGAGACAAAGTCTTACCTTTTCTCATCATCGGTGATCTTCGCTGGTCTTCAAATAATGTTCCACATTATCTAAAGAATATAACCAACCAGGGCACCCGAAGCCGGGAGATCGGTCAGCAGTGGTTTGGTGTACTTGTCAGAGTCAGAGAGATAAGTTAGCTGAGAAATTGGTTAGGTGGGATATATGTGTGTTACATGTGATGAGTTAGGTATTGATATGATTTGCCATATTTGAAGTGTGTACAATACACGAAACACACCCAATACATGTAATACATGTGCGTGTACCACCCTACTCCAGTACACATTTGACACAGCTGCGAGACTCAGAGAGCGCACACACGCGCAGAGAGAACGCGGCGCGGCCTACCACACACACACACATACAAAACTTACCTCCTGAAGACTGTTGTAAGTTTTGTACTTCTCGCCACAAATCCGACATTCAACTAGGTTTTCTGTATGTTGTCTGAGGTGGGCATCCATGTCTTTTTGTCGGCTGAAGCTGACCACACATAAGCGGCAGGTGTATTTCTTATCACCTGCAGCATAGTATTTGGCATTTATAACGATGTTAACGTTAGTTGTTAGATGTGAACAATTAACAAATAAACTAGGTAATTTAATCCCTAACTGCCACAATGTTTACCTGCCACTTCCCTATCCAGGTCCTGATCCAAGTCTTCCTCTTCATCAGTTTCATCCTCAATATCCTCCTCCACGAAAGCACCTTCCAGGTCCTCCTCGATAATCCTTGCTCTACTACTATCTCCTGCAGCATAGCGTTTGAGATTACCAACTGGACTATTGTCATATCTACACACGTGCAAATTGAGAGGTTAGTCCCCGGGTTGTCATGGCATGGGGGTACTGAACAGGGTCAACTTAATGGGTGGTTATATTAATGGGTGGGAGATGGAGAGGAAGATGGAGAGGGTGAGAGAGGGACATGGAGACGGTGGGTTGGGGGTTGTTTTAGGACTCCAACTAGCTGTAAGGGGGTTATGGGTTTATGGAGTGAGTTGGTCAACATAGCCCGGGGGAGGGGGTGGTGTTGAGGAATGAGTATTCAATACTGTGGGGGGAGCAGTCAGTAGATATTGAGAGGATTCGAAAGGGGCGGGATGAGGCAGTAGGGGGCGTGAAGAGATTTGGGCCTTTTGCCTGGGCTCTCTAGTTGCAACTTTTTGTGGAATAGTAACATTTATTTTCTCTTCAGAAAATCAGGAACAAAGGCACGATACCCCCAATTGGATATCTTTGATTACCTGCAGTAGAAGTAGATGTGCTGGGAGGTGTTCCTGGTTCCACGATCTAAAATGGGATGGTAGTTCAAGTCAGTAATAAACATAACCTATTAACATGATTAAAACTTAACCACAGACAAATCAAACAACAGACAAATCAAACCCAAGAAGTACAAGTAAACACATTACTCAACTTCCAGCTCACACACCACTTCCCCCTCTCCAGCCACCCCACAACTAGTTACTACCCCGTCTCCAGCTACCCCACAACTAGTTACTACCCCGTCTCCAGCTACCCCACAACTAGTTACTACCCCGTCTCCAGCTACCCCACAACTAGTTACTACCCCGTCTCCAGCTACCCCACAACTAGTTACTACCCCGTCTCCAGCTACCCCACAACTAGTTACTACCCCGTCTCCAGCTACCCCACAACTAGTTACTACCCCGTCTCCAGCTACCCCACAACTAGTTACTACCCCGTCTCCAGCTACCCCACAACTAGTTACTACCCCGTCTCCAGCTACCCCACAACTAGTTACTACCCCGTCTCCAGCTACCCCACAACTAGTTACTACCCCGTCTCCAGCTACCCCACAACTAGTTACTACCCCCTCTCCAGCTCACAAACAATAGCACATAGTCATACAATGCAACTGGAGAGATGACTATTGACTCTGCTATCTCATTTCAATCTTACCACTTACCGGCACAACAATATCACAGTCGGGGAGTACCTCAACGTTGTCCATTGTTAATCACACTACATAATCATGATAATTAACATAATTAACATTCCTCAATTTAATAAACAAGAGTGCTTGACATAACCAACAGCAATGTGACAAGCTGAAACAGAAAGCACTAACAGCTAGGGACGCAAATCGGACCCCAGTCCACAATGAAACACGACAGGGCACACAACACAAGCAACACAACAACAAGACAAGATAACCACGCGCACACTGGACCGCACGTGCGGCTCTCTTGACTCTCCTACCACTACCATATAAGGAATAACTCAGTTTAGGAGACAAAGTCTTACCTTTTCTCATCATCGGTGATCTTCGCTGGTCTTCAAATAATGTTCCACAGTGAAGTAACTTAATATAATTCTCCATATCTAAAGAATATAACCAACCAGGGCACCCGAAGCCGGGAGATCGGTCAGCAGTGGTTTGGTGTACTTGTCAGAGTCAGAGAGATAAGTTAGCTGAGAAATTGGTTAGGTGGGATATATGTGTGTTACATGTGATGAGTTAGGTATTGATATGATTTGCCATATTTGAAGTGTGTACAATACACGAAACACACCCAATACATGTAATACATGTGCGTGTACCACCCTACTCCAGTACACATTTGACACAGCTGCGAGACTCAGAGAGCGCACACACGCGCAGAGAGAACGCGGCGCGGCCTACACATCCACGGTATCCTGGCACGGTATCAATTCTGAAAAGTGATGAATTTGATGTTTGGAGAGGTTGCAGACCTGGGTTTTTGTTCAAATGAGAAAAACGAGGTGTTGCCGTGTAGAGGAGAAAAAACTGAGTGCTACATTGCGTTCAGAATTTCTCTATCTCGTCAGATGCCCCCGTGACGCCATGAAACATGTCGCTGGGTCACTTATCGGTGAAATTAGGTACCAACAGAAGAAAGGGCATCAATCTACCTGTACTGCTCCGTTTTT